>VWZI01002420.1:1674641-1686830 GCA_013396835.1 Psilopogon haemacephalus
CCTTTCTTTTTAAATTTCAATTTAGCATTTTATTTTATGCTTATTTTACTTTTCATATGAGTTATCTATATATAATGTTATGTTTTGCTAGACCTAGGAGCTACCCAGCTGATGGTTATTTCTGTTTGAACCTTGGGGGATGAACTGGATTTTGTCTGGCAAGTGAAACATCTCTACATCTCATTTCTTATTCACCAAGGCATTGATTTTAGTATTCTATTGAGTTATGAATCTCAGTGAAGGTTGCTCTGATGTTGCTCTTATCCATTCCCCCATTATCAGACAGAGAAAACTGCAAGGTATGACCATTAGTGCAACAAGCTAAATATGCTTCCACATGCAACCTACTGAAAGCACAGGAGTCACTCACCTCTCCCTTCCTCTTGCTTTTCTTGCTCTCTTCTCAGCCTTGGTCTTTCCCCTGAAAGATGTTCCAAGTCTTTCTGTTTAATTAAGACACATTGTCCAACCAATCCAGAAGCAGGAAATAGCAGGAGATGTTTTACAAATAGGAACAATTCTTGTTCATTATCCCTTAATTGAGGCAACAAAAAGGTGCTAGAAAACATCCATCAGATGCACATTCATGTACATCATCAGAGAGGATTGGATTTAGGAACTCACAAAAGCAACTTGGAATGTTCCAATCAAGAGTTATACAGACAACAGGGAAAACAAAGAACTGGAGACACAAATACATCAGAATTAGCCCAATTACAGATTATATGTTTCTGGAAAACATATTCCCTGGCTCTCTTCCAGGATTTTCTTATTTTACACTCCTTTTCTGCCGTTCCTAGCTGCAGTACAAAAGCCAATGTTGCTTGCCACTCCTTTGCTAGCCTCTGAGCTTCTTCCAAGGGGATGTCAGATGAGTGCATTGGGAAGACACAAGTGACAAATCTGCAGACTGTCACCCAGTGTGAACTCGGGGTACTCTGAGAATGACACTTGGTTGAGGTTCTCCACTCTTGTTCCTCCACCTTTGAAGTTTGGCTGCTCTACTAAGCTGCTGTTCTTGAGCAGAAGAGATAAATAACATAAGAGAGCGTGCTGAGGGTAAGATTTTGAGCCTGGGAGGCCAGGAAATCTCGTTACACATTTAAGTATGCATTTTAAAGCTTGGTTGGCCTCTTTCTGAGCTCATTTACACTCTAACACTGTGGCCCCTGCAGAGTCAGCCTTTATTCCCACAGATCTGTTAGAATCGACTTCTTTGGCTTGTCATTTTTAAAAATATACTTTGAGTTTTAAATGAGGGACTCAGTGTGCCAAGGACCCTCAAGATACCTACTGAAATGTAAGTGCACCTCAACGCTTCCTGGAACAAAAGCCATCACCAGGAAAAATGGCATCACACCTCATTGGATTCTGGTAATAGACACAAACATGACAGGATATTGTTAAAAATGCTCCTGATCAGTACCCACAGCTGTTGAGCTAATTATTCTCACTGTCTTGTCATAGATACTTATGTGGTCTCCAGGGTACCTGAGCATTTCACAATCTCTAATATAGTTCTCTTCACATGCTCCTGAGAGACACCTATCCACTGTCACATCCTCCTCTCCTTCATCCCACTGAGATGAAGAAGGGAGGTGCTGGCTTGGCAGCCTATCTGAATGCTGTGCAAGTGTTTCCCCTTGAGCAGCACACATCTATGCCAGCATCAGATGGAATTTAAGCCATTGATGTAAAGAGGTAGGAAGCACCAGAGGTGAATTCTGCTCATCTGAAGAAAGATGGGGAGCTTCACGTGAGCTAAATCCTCTGATCTCTAGGGCAGGTAAGTTCCAGGATAAGTGTCCCAAAGTGAGCCATGTTCTGGGGCTGCTTTAATGCAGTAAGGGCATGGCCTTATACTTCCTGACACTGTGTGTGGTGGAAGATCATCACACTAGCAGCCTGGAGAAGGCTTGGAAGGACTTGATCCCAAACCTGAGGATGTCCTTGGGAGACCCTGCTTGAATTCAAAGCAGTATTGAGCTGGAGAAGGAGGCCCAAAAGCCCTTTGGTCATGGAGGCCATGCAATACCCAGGTGAGGTTTTCCTCTTGGAGTTGCTTGAGAAAGGATGGGACATGAGTCTGACTCTGTGTTCTGCTTCAAATGAAAGCTCCCTGGAGTGGCTCCATCTTTGCCTTCAATGAAAAGAATTCTCCCATGATGTTCCCTTGTGTTTCCTGCAGCAGCTGCAATTCCTGTGCCACTTTCCTCTGCCATCCCCACAAGCCCTCCCAGCCTTGTTTTGAAATCCCCACTGCCAACCACGGGAAGTGTTTGCATTGTAGCTGGCATTTGTTGATTTTCTTTAGGTGGCTCAGGGCTGCAGGCATTCCTCATTACTTTTTTATTAGCCAATTTGAATAGTCATTTAGCCTCACTAAGCGTGTGATGGGTTTTAATTCTTCCTTCAGAGGCGTTTGTGCAGAGCCTGTCCTTGGTCCTCAGTAACAACACAGGATCCCACACAATGCAACTGAGGTGAGAGGTGGTAGCTCACGAAACAAGACCCATCAGCTCAGGCTTGTTTCACGTAGATGACAAAGCTGAGGCCTCCTTTTGTTTTGCTCCTTGCTTCCCACCAGAAGTCACGGTGGTACAAGGCGCAGCAGGGTGACACAGTACATTGCACTGGGCAAACATCTCTCCACACTACTTTGCAAAATTAAATAATTCGACGTGGCACGACCATAAGCAATAGAAATTACTGAACTGGTAGAGTGAAGGTGGTCAATGAGGAATGAATTCAGTCGTCCAGCTACAGTGATAGCAAGAGATAGGAAAAAAAAAAATGGTTGTAACCATTACATATTAAACCCCAAGTGACCAGAGGAGAAATGCTGTGTTTGGATATCCAGCTCCTGTGCCCTGCTTCAGACCTGCTTTTCAGGTGTGCTGTGCATCCAGAACTGGACAAGACAGACCTTATGTTTCTTTCCATACAAAAGCCAGAAGAAAGAAGGGAGGTAGGAAGGGGTTAGACAGTAGGAGGAAATCCAGCCCTGTTGTTTCATTGGACCTGCTTTTCAGGTGTGCCGTGTATCCAGAACAGACCTTAAGTTTCTTAAGGCAGAAGAAAGAAGGGAGGTAGGAAGCAGTTAGACAGCAGGAGGAAATGCAGCCCTGTTGTTTCACTGGATCTGCTTTTTGTGTGTGCTGTGTACCCAACACTGGACAAGACAGCCCTTAAGTTTCTTTCCACACAAAAGCCAGAAGAAATAAGGGAGGTAGAAAGGGTTTAGACAGCAGGAGGAAATCCAGCCCTGTCATTTCTCTTGGACCTGCTTTTCAGGTGTGCTGTATACCCAGCATTGGACAAGACAGACTTCACTTTTCTTTCCATACAAAAGCCAAAAGAAAGAAGGGAGGTAGGAAGGGGTTAGACAGTAGGAGGAAATCCAGCCCTGTCGTTTCTCGTTCTGCAAGGCCAAATAAAAAGACTATGTCCCAGGGACAGATGGCCATGATATGATGGAGGGAGAGGGGTACTTGGGTCCTTTCGGCCTCTGCAAAAGGATCTAAAGGCATTAGTGGGGTGGCAAAGCAGAGAGCACAAACACTGTGTCTATCTGAGCTGCGTTTCTGCAGAGAAATAGGAACCTTTGGTCTCTCAGCCTATTAGTCCAGCAGTGTGCTGAAGCGCCGAATACACTCACACACAAAAAGGTGCATTCTGCTGCTTTTTCAAGTGTCTTGGATTCTATTGTGTACAAATTTACAAATGAAGTGCTTGAGTGTTGACTAATGCTGCAGCCTGCAGTCAAGGTAAGAGCCCATTTATTTATAGGCTCTTCAAGGACTAGGAGACGCTGTATTTGTACAATCTTCCAGTAGGTGCACAGCACACACAGTCTAACAAACAGTTACCTGCCTCGGCTGCCTTTCAGAAGGGGACGATATATGAGACCCTCAAGGAAAATACACAGCTCAGCCAGCATCTCCTGGCAGGAAGGTCATGCTACGCCGCTGGCTTTTGATGATGGCCGAGCCATAAATATATAAAGAAAGATTTTTTTCCCCCCCCCCCCACCACCCCATGCCATCAGTTTGATTGGATGTGTGCCCAGGAGGTTACTCAGGACATCTAACTGAGCCATGCCAGGAGCAGACCGTCCCAGCTACTCTGTGTGCTCAGCGCCCGCTCATGTCAATGAGGCTGTGTGCTTGCAATCGATGGGACTCTCTGATCCCTGGATGCTGGGGAGTTATTTTTCCCCTCGTTCCTGCTGATATTTACTTCAAAGGTGCATGACCACACAGGTGACCATAATAACAGGAGTCCAAAAGAAGAATTAATAAAACTCCGAGTGTGTTTCAGCCTGAGATCTCACAGTGCTTGACAGAGGAAAGGCACCATCAGTTGTTTTTGTATGGCGGCAGGAAGAGGTGAAATTTATTTATCCATCCTCATGCAGCAAATCAGTGGTAAAGCAGGAAGCTGGACCTTCCCAACAGTGCTGTGAGGCTTTCTGTAGAGCCTGTTGGAACACCCTAAAACGTTTCTCCTTTGAGAGTGCATTCTGATTTTGTTGTTTGGTGCAGAAGTTAGCCTTGTGAAGAAAAGCCCAGCTTTTCAATGGCCAGGGCAAGACCTGGCAGAGCAGAGATCTGGGGTCTTAAAGCACGTTGACCTGATTTTGTGGGCAAAGAGGTAGAAGGGCAGGCAGAAAGGGCATGCTTGAGATAGGAACAGAAGAATCTGAGACACCTCAAGCATCTGGGATCTGGTCTTGAGGGACAGTTGTTTTATGTTCCTCCCTCTGTGTTTAGAGGAGGTTGCGCTGGTTTGCCCAGTAGATGTGCCTTTGGTGAGAGTGGGAGGCAACAGCTTTTGCTGAGCTGGAGAGGCAGGTGGGTGCTCCCCAAGCTCCCAGATCCTCAGAGACTCTGAGGGCATCTGAGTGAAGAGCCTTCCTGCCTTGTGCACGGATTTTCTGCATTCACACTGCACAGCGTCGCTGTCATTAAGGCTACAGGGAAACAGCACATCCAGGGCACATCTAGATGACAGAGATTGTTAACCACTTGTGCTGAACAGAGCAAAGGTCTGTGACAAAGCCCAGTGGGATGTGGTCCATGTGGCCTCTCAGCATATTCATCAAACCCTCAGTCTTCAGGACAGTGCTGAAGGCTATGCCCAAAGCAGCTAATCTGCAGGAGAGGGACAGCTCGAGTATTGTGTTCAGTTTTGGGCACCACAATACAAGAGAGATGTGGAGGTGCTGGAGAGGGTCCAGAGGAGGACAACAAAACTGGGGAAGGGCCTAGAGAATAAATCTGATGAGGAGCGACTGAGAGAGCTGGGGATTGTTAGTTTGAGGAAGAGGAGGCTGAGGGAGACCTCATTGCTGTCTACAGCTACCTGAAGGGATATTGTGGAGAGGCTGCTGCTGGGCTCTTCTCACAGGTAATTGGAGAAAGAACAAGGAGGGATGGCCTCAAGCTGAGACTGGGTAGGTTTAGATTGGACACTAGGAAAGGTTTTTCATGGAGAGTGGTCAGGCACTGGACTGAGCTGCCCAGGGAGGTGGTGGAGTCACTGACCCAGGATGTGTTTAAGGGTGGTTTGGATGTGGTACTTAGGGCTGTGGTTTAAGGTGAACCTTGTAGAGTAGGATTATAGGTTGGACTTGGTGGTCCTGAAGGTCTTTTCCAACCTGGCTGTTTCTGTGACTCTGTGTGAAATATCTCCCTGCAGTGTCCCTTGGCTGCTGGGCATGGTGCAGCTTTGGAGCAGTGAGAGTTCTGAGTGGGTTATGGGGAGATGGGAGGAGAAAAGGTCACAAATTCCCAATGTTTTGCATTGTCTGGAAGGGATGAACACAGACAAGTGCAGCAACTTTGCAGGTGTTTCCCACCTAGAGTACTGCTGGGAACTCAGCAGCCCAGCAGACATTGGGTACCTGGGGTATTTACCCTGAATATTTAGCCACTGCCAAATATTTAATTCTGTAGGTGAAGATAGCACTTAGGCTGAGATCTCTTGGCTTCATTAACAAAGCTGTTCCCTTGGGCTCTGTGAGGGAAAATCCTGCTGATGGAATCAAATGAAGCTGGAGGGTCCAGAAAGCAATTGAGCCCCAGGTTAGCAAAGGGTTTTGAAGCAGACATGCCCACATCTGAGCATCAGTGTAACCAAGCTCCCAGGCAGTTTAAAGAGAGGCTGTGAGATGAATGCAGGCTGTGTTCTGTGCAGCCCAGGGCCCTTGCTCCACATGCTCCCAAATTCCATTCATGGGGATGAGACAGCAATGAGTTTGTCATTTGTTGACAACAAATAATCCTTCTCAGCCCATCTTGGGTAAGCCTTGTTGTGGAATTGCTCTTTCACTTTGATTTTACGGTGATCTCGGTGATAAATATAGCTTGTAGAGGGTGATTAAGACACTTCATTGTGGTTTACTCTGTTTTTAGGTCTGTGGCTGATAGTAGTCTTGAGCTAGTTGGATGCTGCAGCCCAGAAAAGCCTGCATGTGGGATTCAGCTTTGGCTGGGCACCTCACTGACCTACCTGGGCAGCACAGCCTTGGGGTAGGGAACATTTGGAGGTCCAAAATAGTGCCTCCACTGCTGGAGACAGCCCAAGTCAGTATCTTGCCCAGGTGGGGTTGCCACAGGAGGAAACTAGGCTGGTTGTTTCTTCCTCTCACCACCCAGTTTGTCAGTCTTGGACATGCAGATTACAGTGAGGTCCCAAGCAACAATGGCCGCAGAAACTTGAGCTCACCACCAGATTTGGGATTTCTCTCTAGCAAGCAGTTACTCAGAGCCTTGCATTGTTGAGGCTGGTCAGCAAAGTGTGAGGGGATGTTTGCACCCCAAAGAACAATCCAGAAAGCCTCCATCCCACTGTGCTCAACCCTGAAGATGCCTAATTCTTATTTTGTGCTTTGCTCAGGTGAAAACTTTATCCAGTGACACTAGGCACAGAAGTGCGCTGGTTTGGGAAGGCAGGCAATTATTTCCTGCCTGAAGGGAGAAGGTTCACACTGTGCTGTGCTTTGTGTTTTCCACAGAGCAGAGCTGCTCTGATTGCTCCCAGGCTTTCTCAGCTGTTTGTCAGTCACCAGCTCTCTTCACGGTCTATATAAGGAGCCCAAGTACCCCATTAAGACATTTTCAATTGCTGTCTGCAGCCTCGTCCATGGCAATACATAGTGTAAACCCTAAATCTGGTGCTGGTAAAGGCTCACAGGAAGATGTCCATGGTTTATGCATTCTGTCTGGATGGGAAGGAACATGTCTGATCCCAGAAAAGACTTCTGCCCCATTGCATCCTCAGCCTTTCTCTCTTACTGCCTCTCAGTGCTTGTTTTTTTGTGACTAGGCACTAGGATGTCACGAGGTGACACAAGATATGAAGTTATTTTCATTCTTCTTGTTCTCTCATTTAACATTTCTATTACAGACCCCAACTGTTCTAGTTTCAGGTACCTCTGATCTATTTTAGCATCCTGAAGACATTTTTTTTTGCATGAGAAATATTATGGGAAATGTCAAATGTGCTCTTTTCTTTCCACATGTGAGCATCATATGAAGACTGGACATGTTACTATAGAAAACAGAATTGGGAATTAAGTGCTTAGCTAGGAAATCTCTTCCATGCCTTCATGGCATGGGGGATATCCTTAACATAGGTAGGCAAGTTCTTGCTTTCTGTTTTTTAGGAGAGAGTTAGAGCCTCAGGTCTCTAAATCAGCCACGACAGACAGACTGGTGAGAGCTGGGAGGCTGTGTCCTGTGGGGAAAAAAAAAAATAGCATGGGGCTAATTTCTCCTGGCAGTTTTAGATAGCTGAGGCAGCCTTTCTCCCACCCTATACTGAGCTGCTGTGTGGTGTTGCCACATACTGTTAAAGAGGGAATCCTGGAAATGCAGCTATGGGTGCGTTTCAGAGATAGGCTGTGCCATGCTATATGTAAAGCTCCACAGCTTCCTTCAGGATGATGAGCTGCTCAGTGGCCCGTGTCTTAGTCCCTGGGACATACACTTTTATGCTCTCTGAGAAGAGCAGGGCAATTGGCACAGTCCCAGAGAGTGCCCTTCTGGTCTAGTTAGAGCCTGTAAGCATCAACTGCTCTCATTCATTTATTAGAGGGTGATAAACAGCCTGGGAAATGCCTGCGTCAGTCAGGTCACATTCTTGCTCTGTTATGACTGTGACACCTCTGAGACCATATCTGAGACCTGGAGGAAATTCCAGCTTGGTCAGCTTGGTGCTAGGTTTCCTGAAAAGCAGCTGGGTGCAGAAGATGCTCAGGTTGCTTTTTACAGGGCTGTTTCTACAGAAAATAAGTGATTTAAACGCTCCTCTCTCCTAACAAAAGCCACCTGCCTAATCTGGGACAAAGTTCAGCTCCTTAGACATAGACATAATGCATTTGGGAATGCAATGATGGCATCTTTTGGCCATGTCTTCATGACTAGCACAGCTGAGAGTGTGGATCAGGCAAAGGGCCACAGAGTTTGCTACCTTGTCAGTTCTCCTTGGTTTGGGAAGGAGAGGGTCACTGCAGCAGCACTATGGGCAGAAACCAGCCTGGTTCAGGCTGTTCAGTCTTCATATGATGCTCACACAAAGTAACAGATGTGGAAAGAAGAGGACACATTCAACATTTCCCATAATATTTCTCATGTAAAAGACAGCAAACATCTTGAGAGCCCCTGCTTTGTGGCTCTCCACAAGTTATCTGCTCTTCCAGGAAGCCAAACTCCCTCTCCAAGACCCTCTGATAAAGTGCAAAACTCAGTCCTGACCCTTCATTTAAGGCATGGTATGCTTCTGAGTGGCTTCAGCCCATCCTCTGCCTTATTTTCTGTGCAACAAAAAGCCAGAAGCACTCACAACTCGCAAAAGGCAAGGTCACCAGGGCTGTCTGGAAGCCTTGGGAGCCACCCAGGTGCCGTGATGAGAGAAATTGCTCTGCAGCACTGTGATCTTGCAGGAATTTGCAGTTCAATAAGGACAAGTTCAGGGTCCTGCATCTGAGGAGGAATAACAACAGGCACCAGTACAGGTTGGGGGCTGCCCTGCCGGAAAGCAGCTCCGTGGAGAAAGACTGGAGTGCTGGTGGACAGCAAGTTCTGCGTGGGCCAGCAATGTACCCTTGTGGCCAAGACAGCCAATGGTATCCTGGGCTGCATCAGGGAAAGTGTGGCCAGCAGGTCTAGGGAGGTTCTTCTCCCGCTCTGCTCTGCCCTGGTGAGACTACACCTGTAGTACTGCATCCAGTTTTGGGCTTCCCAGTTCAGGAGAGACAGGGACCTGCTGGAGAGAGTCTAATGGAGAGATGTGAGGGTAACTGGGGGACTTGAGCATCTCCCTTACAAAGAGAGACTAAGAGCCCTGGGGCTGTTTACTCTGGAGAAGAGAAGACTGAGAGGAGATCTCATCAATGTGTACAAATATCTGAGGGGTGTGTGTCAAGTAGATGGGATCAATCTCTTTTTGGTGGTCAGCAGCAATAAGACAGCTCCAAACTGGAACACAGAAGGTTTCACCTCAACATGGGGAGAAACTTTCTTCCAGTGAGGGTGACAGAGCCCTGGAACAGGCTGCCCAGAGAGGTTGTGGAGTCTCCTTCTCTGGAGATTTTCCAAACCCGATTGGAAGTGTTCCTGTGCGAACTAGCCTAGAGGATCCTGCCTTGGCAGGGAGGTTGGACTCAATGATCTCTGGAGGTCCCTTCCGACCTCTCAGGTTCTGTGATTCTGTGAAAGAGGAGGCAGAAGCCCCCAACATCCCCGGCTCCAGTGATGTGCAAAGAGGTAGCCTTTGTGGCATGATTAGTGCTCTGCAGCTGCTCCAGCATTAGTTTGCAGCAGAGGCACTTGGTGGGTATGTGCATGATCATAGATTGACCAGGAGCAAGCTTGCCTGTCCCACCTGGGTGGGCGCAGGCTTCCACACACACAATGACCTTGAGGAGGACTTGTTTTGAGATTCCCATGCAGCTGCTATTTTGCATTGCCAGCCATATGGCCAGCATCATAAACAGTGGCTCTAATTGTAGCTCTCAACCTGCCAAGGTCCAAAATAGAGAGAGTGATGGGGACAGAGGCTGGGAGTAGGGGGGAAAAAAAAAAAAAAAAATATCAAACATTTGCCTGAAAGACACAGAAATAAGGAAAAGGTAAGGAAAAAGAAAAAAAGAGAGAGTCCCGAAAGGCAGGAGGATTCATTACTCGAGCAAAAATCACCTTTTCTGACCTCGGGCACCTGGCTCAGCATTTTGCAAGACAATATTTTACAATAATAAAAGTGAGAAAGCGCCAGGTGTGTGGGAAATGAGGGCAAGCCTGCACCTAAAAAGACAGGGACATTCCTTCTAACAAAGGACTGTAGAGAATAGGTTCCTAATCAAACTGCTAATAATAACCTTGTTTCGGTAATCTGCCTTTCTTTTCAGCAAAGCGAGGTGATGTGTTCCAGGGATTCGGGGGGTTTTGGAGGGGGGGCAGGCAGTGGTTTCAAACAGGTTGTTCGGTTTTATTAGCAGAGCACGAAGAAAGAAGCTGGTCCCACTCTTACCTGCCTGAGTTTTGTGTCAGTCTATCCCCGGGCGAAGCTGATGCAAAATAACTACCAGGACAAAATGGAGATGATTTTCACCTATTCTGGGTAGATTTAAATGGGCAAGATTCAAGGCAAAGCATTGCTATGCATAGGTTATTTAGCCTCTTTTCCCAAGGGGGAGAGCCACGTGAGCTGCTTCTCTAATCATATGAAGGCACAAGGATGTCTCTCCTCCCTGTAATGGATTTGGTGCTGCATCCAGAGCTATCTCTTTGGATGAACCAGGAACCTGTTAAGTGGGTGGTGGTGGCTTCTCTGCCTAGGACTTCAGCTGGGAATTCTGTCTGCAGAGGAGGGACTGAGACCCAGTGCAAACACCAGAGCTACTCTGGAGATGAAATCACATCCACGAGGTGGGAACAAGGCTCTGCAACCAGCAAAAGTAAATAACGCCCTCTTCATTTTTCTTCTCTCTTTTGTTCTCTCAAGTTGGACATTGCCCTACCACTCACAGGAGTGAGGTTGTTTTGTTGCGGTAGTGCTTTACAGACAGTATTTCATGGGCATTCAGTGGCATTCTCCAAGGGTTCAGTCAGTCCCTTCCTCCCAGAATGGATAACCACAGCATGCCCCAGAGCTGGAAGACCCCAAAGTTGAAAAGCTTTGGTTCAGCTGGGTCAGGAGAGGAGATATCTGGAGCTGCTGTGGAGTTGTCTGCTGTCACCAGTGACCTGTGGGCAGCATCTCCTTCCACTGCTCCAAAAAGCAAGCTCAGAATAAAGGTGATGGTAGTAACCCCATGATGATGGAAGCTGCCGTGGGAGCTTTGTTTTGCAAGGCTTGGTCACTTACCTACCTCTAACACATGCAGAGACAAGAGTGTGTCCTGGTTATCCACTTTGCCCTGGGGCCCTGCAACTTTGCAGCATGAAGAAAACCACATTTCAATTCTTTCAAAGAGAATGTTAATTAAAAATCAAGGAGGAAAAAAATCTCCGCTGGGAAGCAGTGAAACAGCAAAATACACAGACACCTCTGCCTCTAATTTACCTGGGTTTAAAACTAGTACCAAGATTGCCTTAATTACCTGGGAACAATGTATGTCTCCTGGATTGCAGATCAGCTCGTTAGCAGTACACTTTTTTTCACTTCCAGTTGAAATTGATAATACATCCCTCACTCAAAACATTGTCTCCCAATCACCATGGTTACTGCCAGGTTTTCCACAAGGACCCAGCATATTCATCTGTCAAGTATGCTAATGGGGAACGGACCCTGTCACACAAAGGAGCAGGCTATTCAAACATACATTTGGCAAATAATTGTACATGTCAAAAGAATGATGCTTGTTATTTGCCTAATATTATCCCCCAGAAGTGGGAAATAGTTCAGCTCTCAATGCAGAATGGCTTGCCCTTATCAAATAGGCAATTTGCTGATAATTTAGACTATTAGAGATCTTGGGGTGGGGAGACAANGAGGTGCAGTAATAAGGAGCATCACGGGAAACGCTGCCGGCCGGATCTGAGGGGCTGCTTGCAGCTTCCCCTCTCACCTCTGTCAGGTAGCTGCTGGTGGGTGGTTAATTATAATTTAGCAGGAACACTTTTCTCAACTGCTTTTTTTTTTTTTTTTTTTTTTTTTTTTTTTTTTTTTTTTTTTGGGGCCATT
>VWZI01002420.1:1686856-1707887 GCA_013396835.1 Psilopogon haemacephalus
TTTTTATTGCTATTTATCTTCATGATGGGCCAATTTTCAATTTGTCTATTTCGGTAATTAAGGCGAAGAAAAATGTTACTGTAGGATTTCTCTAAGTATCGGAGCTCCCGATCTGAGCAGAAAGAGCTGTCGAGCCTGTGGGCAAGGCAATGGAGTGTCCTTTTCTCTCGATTTGGGGCACTTAGAGACTCTTCCCAATCAGAGTAGTGGTTCAGAAAGGCAGAGCCTTGGCAGTCATCTGCTGAAACTCCTGCTCCACCGCGGATAGATATGCAGCAGAGGGGTGAGACCGCAAAACTCGCATCACCCATGCCATGGGGGAGGAGAAGGAAACATCTGGAGCACTGTCCACTAAAGCTGAAGAACTGATCAATGTCTCTAGACTATCTGAGGCTTTCAGTCTTAGCTGTGAATGTCGCAAATATTCAGACGCCTCTGTTTCTTTGAATGGAATGGGGGAAACCTCCCAGAATCACAGAAACACTCTGGTTGGAAAAGCCCTTCAGGATCACCAAGTCCAACCCATATGCCTGCTCTACAAGGTTCACCCTAAACCATATCCCCATGCACCACATGCAAATGACTTTTGAACGCATCCAGGGTTGGTGACTCAGCCACCTCCCTGGGCAGCTCATTCCAATGCCTGACCACTCTTGCTGGGAAGGTTTTTATCCCTAACATCTAGTCTAAACCTACCCAGTCACAGCTTGAGGTCATTCCCCCTTGTACTATCACTGTCATCTCAGGGCAGTTGGGCTTTGGACTGTTATTGTTTCTTCCCTGAGTGGTTTTGTAAGGGCACAGAAGAGGCCACATGAATTACTTCTTCCTTTCCAAATCCTGCCTTTTCCCATGCTTCCTCCATGAAGGTTGGACCCGTGGAGTGGATCTATACTAGGAGGTGACTGAGGGCCCAAGGAGCATTGTGCATCATATAAATGACTATGTGGACACCAGACACCTGCCTATGTCCAAGCTATCACATGTGGTCCTTGGCCTCACTTGGTGTCTTCTGTGCCACATCCTGTGAATCTTCCTCCCAATCCCAAATGTGCACCAAGCAACAGCAGCTTCCATGTGCGTGTAAACCCAGGTTAAATACCATGACCTAGAAGCAAAATGCACTTTTAGCAGCTTCCTTTAAGAGTGTGGCTCCCCTCCAGCTTATCTGAAGCAGCAGGATGGTGTGTCACAGCACAATCATGCCCTCAGAATGTGGCATCATTTGCTGCATGTAGCTGAATGGTGATTTTCTTTGATTGTGGATTCTGATCACTGAATCCCCTTGTGCTTGCTGCAAGAGTGAAACACAGTTTAGATATCTTGAGGAGGATGGGGACAACTGCCCCTAGACTGTAAGGTCACCTTCTGTTTGCACAGCAGAGGCCAGCTCCTAAAATGCATGGTCAGGAAGTTGAGTTTAGGGGGTGGTTAGTAAATTTGTTGTGGGATGAGGACCAAGAGAGAGAATGGTTCGTTACCCCACGGTGCTTGTTGTACAAAACACTAATTTTATAATGAGCATAGAGAAAGAAAAGAAAAAAAAAAAACAACCCAAAAAACCAACAATGAGAAAAACGACCTAATCAGCTATTAAAATATTTCCAAGCAGTGAAATTAATACAATTCCCAATCCGTAACCTATTTCCCTCTGTACAAAATTAACATAGATAAATAAATTAAAAAAAAAACAACAAACCAACAACACAAGAAAATAAAAACCCTCACCCAAACTGCTCTGTAATAAAACGTGATCATAGCAATAATAAGATGCTTCAGAGTGTGAATTTGGTTGTATTAATTCACCCTTGGTATAATTGACAGCTCTCAGCCTTCAGCTTCGCGCTGAACAGCATACTAGGGCTGAATTATTATACCTGGCACTTCAGACTCTTCCACATCTCACTGCCTAATTGTGTTCTTTTCTAGCAGGTGAGTGTTAAACTCAGACATTAAAGGATCTCTGCCAATTACCTGAAGCTCAACATTTGATCTGTCTGAAAATCTCACCTATCCATGGGGGGACTGCTCCTCCGTCTGCATCCTGAGTGCTGCCTTCTCTCCTTGCTCAGTGTGGTGTAAAGCACAAGTCAGTCTGCTTCTTGTTTTTAAGGGCATAAAAAGAGTGTGAAGGGAATTCAGGCAAGGAATCCAGCACATACCCTTCCCCCCCCCCTCCCCGACCCTGCCTCCTCCTTTTCAGAATTAGTGCTAGCATTAATCCAGAAGCAGCTGCTAATTATGTTGGATTTATAGGAAAATGTATTGCTCTCTTTGTCTGCTCACTGCTGGTTTCACTGATGCTGTTTGACCGGCGCTTCTGTGGGATACCTTGGAAAAGAAGCAGCTTTTCTGGGATTACCTCCCCCTTGTATTTCTTCTCCTGCCTGTGGTTCACTGATCTGCTTCAGCCTGGGGTCACCACTGCAAACTCCCACCTGCAGTACTGTGCACAATTCTGGAGCCCCCAGCACAAGAAGGACGTGGAACTGTTGGAGAGAGTCCAGAGGGCCACAAAGATGCTCAGAGGGCTGGAACACCTCTGCTATGAGGACAGACTGAGACAGTTGGGGCTTTTCAGCCTGGAGAAGAGAAGGCTTCTAGGAGACCTTTTAGTAGCCTTCCAGTATCTGAAGGGGGCCTACAGGGGGGCTGGGGAGGGACTACTGGCAAGGTCTTGTAATGACAGGACAAGGGGTAATGGGTTTAAACTTGCAGAGGGAAGATTTAAACAGGATGTTAGGAGGAAGTTCTTTTCAGTGAGGGTGGTGAGACACTGGCTCAGGCTGCCCAGGGAGGTTGTGGCTGCTCCCTTCCTGGAGATGTTCAAGATCAGGCTGGATGAGGCCTTGAGTGACCTGTTCTAGTGGGAGGTGTCCCTGCCTATGGTGAGCGGTTGAAACTGGATGATCTTTGAGGTCCCTTCCAACCTAAACCACTCTATGAGTCTATGATTGTATGGCTGCGTGGTGCTCTGGAGACCCTTGTTTGCAAACCAGTCAGTTAAATTAAGAAGCTTGATTCTCGTTGCTGTGTGATGACATCTTCAATTTAGCTGGTGCCCCAGCGAGGACGTAAACAAACAATAAAAGTGTCACAATTCCTTCTGGTTCCATTAGACAAACAAGAAGTTTATTCAGCATTTTGGCAAATGAAAATTTAGGCAAAGTGTCGAGGGAGACGTTTTCCCCATCAAATGCTTTCTGAGAGGGGATTATAATGAGAAAGAGCTATCACCCACCATGTCATTATAAACAAAGGCTCCTGTGAACTCCTTTTATTAAAGATTAGCAGCACTGATTACAGACTCGCAGGCTAAGCCAGAGACAAATTAGAATATCTTTTGCCATGGGATAACTTACAGTAACCTTCCTGGGCAGTGAGACTGCTGCAAAGGGCAGACTCCCAAGATCTGACTACTTTCCCCTCTGGCCATTCATTCTCTGCCATTTGGAAGTAGCCTGGTGGTCTGTCTAGACCTGTCCGAAGCCAGAGACCAACGGCTCTTTGGGTGTCCTGCTGTATGATTCCAGATGAGATCGGTCATTCATGCAATCTGAAGTGCCAGATTTTGGGCATTTCTCTTTGATAACCCTTAAGGCTACTTCAGAAACCATTGCCAAGCTAAGTGCCAAGGAGCTCTGTTCCAGTAGGAGCAGCTCGGGATGCTAATATGATACTTACTGAGCCATGCAAATTCAGTGTTTAATGCCTTGTGGTGGCCACAGGTTCAGTGCAGACACACCAGGCTATCTGCAAGGTGTTGACCTTACTCTCTCTGATTAGTTGTCCTGGTTTCAGCTGGGATAGAATTAATTTTCTTCCCAGTAGCTGGTACAGTGCTGTGTTTTGAATTTAGGATGAGAATAATATTGATATCACACTGATGTTTCAGTTGTTGCTAAGCAGTGTTTGCACTAAGTCAAGGACTCTTCAGCTTCTCATACTGCCCTGCATGGAGGCTGGGGCAGAGAAGGCACAAGAATTTGGGAGGAGTCACAGCCAGGAGAGCTGATCCACAGTGGCTGAAGGGGTATTCCATATCATATTATGCCATGCTCAGTACATGAACAAGGAAGAAAACTGGGGACCACTGCTCATGAACTGCCTGGGCATCACTTGGGCAGGCTGAGAGTTGGGCACTGAGAAATTTAATGAAATTCAACAAGGGCAAGTGTGGAGTCTTGCACCTAGGAAAAAACAGCCCCAGGGATCAGTATATGTTGAGGGCTGACCTGTTGGAGGGCAGTCAAGGGGAAAAGGTTTTGGGGGTCCTATTTGATGGGAGGTTAAGCATAAGCCAGCAATGTGTTCTGGTGGCCAATGCCATTCTGGGATGTATTAAAAGGACTGCAGTTAGTAGGTTGAGAGAGGTTCTCCTGCCCCTCTACTCTGCCATGGTGTGTCCAGTTCTGTGGACCTCAGTTCAAGACTGATGTAGCACTGCTTGAGAGAGTCCAGTGCAGAGCCACAAAGATGATGAAGGGAATGGAACATCTCTGTTATGGGGAGAGCCTCAGGGAGCTGGGGCTCTGCTGCTTGGAGAGAAGGAGACTGAGAGGTGACCTTATCAATGTTTGTAAATACATAAAGGATGAGTGTCAGGAGGCTGGAGCCAGGCTCTGCTGGGTGATGCCCAGTGACAGCACAAGGGGCAATGAGTGGAAGCTGAGGCACAGGAAGTTGCATTTAAACATGAGGAGGATTTTTTTCCCTGTGAGGGTGACAGAAGACTGGAACAGGCTTGCCCAGGGGGGTTGTGGAGTCTCCCTCTCTGGAGATATTAAAAACCTGCCTGGAGGTGTTCCTGTGTGATCTGCTCTAGGTGATCCTGTTCTGCAGGAAGTTGGACTGGATGAGCTTTTGAGGTCCCTTCCAGCCCGTAACATCTATGTCATTCTGTGTGATTCTATGTGCATGTGAAGGACTGAATACCTACCATCCATCTCTCAAAGTGCAATAACCAAATAATTCTTTCCCCTTCCCAAACAGGTCCATCTGTGATGCAAGGATGGCAGTGAGGAAGCAGTGCAGGAGCTGTGGTATCATTTTGAGAGAGATAAGCAGAGTTCTGTGCACATAGGAATTGAAAAAGGGATAGAGAAGCAAAATCAAATCACGGCATCATGAGCAGAATACCTCTCTCCTCTTTCCAATGATCTGTAAATTTGATCTGAGTTCCCAGTTGGTTGTGTCAACATATTTGCAGATGACACCTTCAGAAAACTGTGTTAGATGAAGTTATCCCATCTGTCTTAGGTGGGATGAATCTAGATTCCAGTAAGAAATGAATAACCAAGTGTATCTGTGCTTTCTGTAATTTCTATGACCCCCTTGCAATCCTGTTTTGTTACCCTCTAGACTTACCCACCCCACCTGCTAACTTCTCCTCCCTCAAAGTCCATTAGACCTCCAGCTTCAGGCTTACCCATATTTCTACACTCAGGTAGAGACCCTGAGGGCAGGATACTCCCAGTCCCCAGCCTCAATGCATGCTGTAATAACACTGTGTCAACAGGGTCACTACTTGTGTCCCAGTGCCTGGAGGAGACTGCTTTCACAAGACCAATACCAGCAGGGCTTCAAAGCACCAAGCAGGACTTGTGATCACCAAATTGCTGCCTGTAAGCTTCCTGGAGAAGGAAAAAGGGTCACATTCAAGACAAAGAAATATTAGAATCATAGAGTTTTGGGTTGGAAGGGACTTTAAAGATCATCTAGTTCCAACGCTCATGCCATGGGCAGGGACATCTTCATCAGATCTGGCTTCTCAAAGCCCCATGCAGCCTGTCCTCAAATGAACACTTCCAGGGAGGGGGCATCCACAACTTCTGTGGACCACCGGTTCCAGTGCCTCATGCACTTGTTGGCAGAAAGGATAACATCCAGAGTGACAGATCCCCAGCTCCTTAGGTCCAGTAGTGCCACCCAGTTTTGTAGGAAGCTGTTTTTCTAGACACTGCCTCCATGGGCAGGCAAGGGATAGTGTTTGACACAAGTCTTTTTTAGCAGCAGAAACTCACTGCAGAGTGAGCCCTGTCACTTGGACGGTCACAGCATCACTCTTTGTTTATGGACAGAACTGATGAGCAATTAACTTGGGGCTGAGCACAGGGCTCGCACTGTGCTTTCTACAGGCTGCCCAACAGTTACTATTATTAGACTCCATTTTCTGTTACTTACAACCTTCCCCAATTCTAACCATCCAGGGTGAAATCTTGCCTCCTGGCTGTTTTCTCAGGCTGGGTTGATCATATTGTGCACAGAGAGTTTATATATGCCCTCAGGAAATCCCTCGCATGGTTGTGCGAGCTCTGCTAATGGCTCTGGATGACACAGCGAGCAGAGGACAGGGAAAAGTCAGCAGACAATGTTAATGCAAACCCAGGACATGTAAATAGGATGGGATGGAGCAAAGCTGAAGGCAGATAGATCTTATGTAGAAGCCTCTATGATTTCCCCCTATGTGCTCTTTGTTCACAGTAACTGGAAGAGTGATCCTTTCGTTGTCTGGTCATGTCTGGTTACATTTCCCTGGACATAAATTACGACACGGTTTGTCTGACCTCAGTGTCATCATCCCCAGCAAATTGCAACTGGTTCTTACACTGTTATTATGGAGCAAGCTGCTATAGAGGGAAGTCATTCTCCCTCCACCTTCCATCACTTACGCTTCCCCATGCTCCTGAAATGGTCAAAAGCTTTCATTACTGTGTGAAGGAAAAGCGCCACGGGTTAAGGCATCAAAAAGTGTCTGCCTCCCAGGAAAAGGGCAACGAGTAAGGCTCTGAATACCAGTCTTAGGAGAACGGTCAGTAGAAAAAAAGAAAAAAAGAGGTTATTTGCTTCACTGTGTCCAGAATTCATCCTTAGTGGGAGAAGCATAGAGGTAAGAAGTTACAGTGAGCACCCAGCAACCATAGCTTGAATATTTAGTGCAAGGTAGGTCTGGAGCAGACTGATCTCCTGTGATCCACATCAGGCTGTTTAATCTCCATGCCCTAGACAAGCAGCAACCAGCAGAGAGGATACACAAATTTAAGATCTCAGGGCTCACAAAGATAAGAGCTAGTCACAGTTGAAGAGATGTCAGTTTTGCTCACAGGGGCCACAAGGCTGCTGGGCTGAAATGCACTGCTCTAGGAAACAGACTTGGGCTGTACTAAGGGGATAGAGGTTTTAATGTGCTGGGGAAGCTGACCAGGGAAAGCAAGCAAATGTCCAGTGAGTAAGGTGTTCCTGGGGGAGGTCAGACTTGTGCAAGTTCCTTCGATATCTGAAGGAAGAGGCCTGCTGATAGCAGTCTCTGGATTGCCTCTGCTGGGCTGCTGCTGTCAAGTTTCCATTGTCCCCCATCTCAACACAGACACTCCCAGAGCGTGTGATCCCATTCCCAGAGGTCACCCTATGATTTTATTAAACTGAGCTCTCAGTCCTGCAACAGGCTTGTTTACAAAGAAGCTAATCCCGGGATCCTCTTTTCCCTCTTTTTCTGGCAACAGCTCTCTGAGCAGGCAGGAAGAGGCCAATCAAACAAATATGAAGTCAGATGCACCAGGGAAGAAGAAGAACAATAAAAAAATAAAGTTGAATTACACTTGTGGAATGTTGGTACAGCAGCATTGCTTCCCTCTATGTGCAGCACAGCCTGCTAATATTTCCCATATCTGCCACCTCCCTCCTCAAACTAGAAGAGAAACAAACTCATTATCTGAAGGACATTTGTCTAAAACTCTTCTTTTGTGCCTTGGCTATCTGGGACCTGCAGCTGTCACTTCCCATTCTTCTTGTAATTGCTCCTACTAGAGCTAATAATGCATTTATCAAGCAGAATTTATTTATTTATTTATTTATTTGTGGCCCTTTATTATTTTCATTATTTAGGTATAAAATAGATCTTCCTTTCCCCACTGCTCCAGCAGGAAGCTGTGCTCTTCTGAAGAAGCGGTGGCTGCTCGGTGCTCCTGCCTCAGCCACAATGAATTGGTTTATTAATATATTGTGCCCCTGCAGCTGCCCCTGGGATGTGGGGTTTTCACCCATCCATGTCACCCCTTCCCATGATTGCTCCTAAAGTGAAGCTCTCACGATGGGACAAAAAGCAATCCAAAAAGCAATTTACTTCACTGACGATTTCCTCTCTCCCCAGAGGTGTGGTTAAAGATATTTGCACGTTGGAAGGAGCGAGGAGTCAGCCCTCCCCAAGAGTTTTGTGCAGTGGAGCAAGGACCACAGGCTTGTGATGCCTCAGCCCAAGACTTTGGTGACTGCAGCATAGGTTCATGGTAGAGCCTCTCAGGGCAGGCAGGAATTGGACATCTTGAAGAGGGCAGCTCATGAGGTGCAGCTCTGAAGGTTCAGTTTGGATAACTCAATTGCTTTCCACTTTCCTCCTCCTGTCTACTGCATCTTTCTGGTGGTGAACTTGGGAAATGCTTCCTTTGGTGGATACACCAAGTTTATGGTCACCTTTGGGAATAACCATGAGGGTTTGAGGGAGGGGTTTATTAAACAGGAATGCATCTTACTTGATTGGATTGCCTTATTTCTTAGGCAATTTGTGGTTATATCTTGCTGTTTGTTTAAGGACTGAAAGGGAAGGAGCTGTATGGCTCCAGGTTTCCTACTGCATTATTAATCTTCCCCACTCAAGAATTATCCACAGAGCTCATCCTCCAAAAGCAGAAACTTCAGCTATCTCCTGCTTCAGTCCATGGAGTATCTCCTTTGGATGTTGTTGTGTATCAAATGAATGATAGGGCTGAGGCTGTCAAAAAGCAGAAGGTTGTGCTCATGTGATTTGCTCTTGCAAATTAGATGCAAGAACTGCAAAACAAAGCATGGGGATGGATGCTGGGGAGAGACAAGAAAGAAATAATTCAGTTGCAAGTTCAAACATCTGGAACACCAACTGCCCCTTTTGTTTTCAGGAATAATGAAGCAGCTGTGTGAAATCTCACGGAGATATGAAGAAGAGAGTTGCTCTGATATCTGTAGGGATGTTGTAGCACAGTGGTTGACTCAGAGGAAAGAGGAGTTTCCCTCCCCTGATCCTCTGCACAGGCATCCTTCCTCACTTCAGGACATAGCCTTCCAGCCATGCATGTGCCCAGCAAACACCATTCCCGTTTTTCTGCAGAGATACCAGCTGCTTCCACTACATTTGTGTAATGCAGTGTTTCACCTATCCTAAGGGAGAGCAAAGAGCAGAGCTGTAAGCTGAAGTTGTGTGTGTCCTGTATTGCTAAACAGCTGTGAGTTGGTACAAGTTATAATGACCTAAAAGCATCTTTGGTGGTACAAGGGCTGGTACTTGGATTGCTGAAGGGAAAAAGGATGCTGTCTCTGTACTCTGTGTTGTTATCCTTTTCCCCAAGCATCTTCTCTGTGCTCTGTGCTGTTATCCTTTTCCCCAAGCAGCCTCTCTGTGCTCTGTGCTGTTATCCTTTCCCCCAAGCAGCCTCTCTGTGCTCTGTGCTCTTATTCCTTTCCCAAATGTAGACAATGTCACTTTATTTGTTGAGTTTGGGTTTACTAAGTGTAATTTGCCCCTGCAGACACCATGGCCCTTATAAAACTAATTCTTAGATAATTTTTAAAGCAAATTAGGGAGGGGAAAAAAAAAAATAATCTCTTCTCAGTTTTGTGAAATCCCAGTAGAAAAAAAAGGAAGCTTAAACACAGATCTTGGATGGAGTCAGGGTGAATGGAGACAGTCTTGTGCAAATTCTGTTGGAATTTGCCATGTGTCAGCCAAATAATTTTGCAGCTTTGCACGTTTTGATGAACGGGCTCTGTTTTAAAATACCTGAAAAGTTATCCTCAAAGTAGAAAAAAAAAAAAAAAAAAAAGAAAATTTAAGCGATTTTTTTTTTTCCTTTTATTTGGATGATTTATAGCTCCACAGTCACTTTCCCCAAGCCTAAAATTCAATGGTTTGTTTCTGGTTGAGTAGAACATCATGTTTGGCCCAGAGTGGCTAAAATCTCCAGCACTGGAGAGCCTCCTGCACTGGGAGTCTGCAATCAGCCATCTCTCCTTTTCATCTTTGTTCAGTTATTTTATTTTCAGGAGCACCAGCTTTACCCAAAAGTCTAACAAAGCAAAAGAAGCCCTTAATCAGAGGCCTTTTGTCATGGGCCATTTAGATCCTAAAAGACAGATTACAGGGAGAGTAATCTTTAAAACCAATACAGAGCAGAGATCTCTGTAATTGCTCAGGATCCATTCATGCAGTTTGTGATGTGCTGAGGAACTGCTTTACTCAGTCTCTACCTCCTTTCCTGCCTCATTTTCCACGACTGTAAAGCAGATAATCTGCTGCTTGCCTTCACATCCACCCTAACTCCATCTGCGCCTCTTTTGCACACTGGGTGAAGTGTGATCATAGCCAAGTGATGGCCATTACACCCTGTAAAATCAGGATTAGCCAAGATGACTTCCTACCTTAGATAATTTAAAGTCACTGGCTGGTGGAAACAAAGTGTGAATCCTCCTCTGTTAGCTGGGGCATGGCTCTTTTTTTTTTTTTTTTTCCCCATAAAATCATAGAATAGAATCATAGAATCAGTCAGGGTTGGAAAGGACCACAAGGATCATCCAGTTCCAACCTCCCTGCCATTGGCAGGGACACCCTACCCTAGATTAGGCTGGGCAGAGCCTCATTCAGCCTGGCCTTAAACACCTCCAGGTATGTGGCCCCAACCACCCCCTTGGGCAACCTATTCCAGGCTCTCACCACTCTCATGCTGAAGAACTTCCTCCTCACATCCCATCTGAATCTCCTCACCTCCAGCTTTCTCCACTCCCCCTAGTCCTGTCACTACCTGATAGCCTGAATCTCCCCACCTCCAGCTTTTCTCCATTCCCCCTAGTCCTGTCACTACCTAAAAAGTCCCTCCCCAAAGGGACTAGAAGAAATCATTGCTCAAAATGAATAATTTTTGGTGAACAGCACAAATTGCAATTGCTGTTTTTCTGTTAAAGTCATTGATTCTGCTTTCTCTACCTGCACCCCCTATTGTACCTGCTGTCTTTAAGCCTGATCTTCTCATTTCAGCCTGAGCCGAGCTCATCTAGCTGAGGTTAATTCCTAATGGGCAGGCAGGAGGGTTTGGGTGACTAGCTGAAACTTGGAAGCTTGCGTTTAATCAGGTGCTCCACTTCTCCTTTTTGCTGTGTAGACCCGACAGGGAGTGCCCCCTTTATTCTTTGTGAGACTGCAAATAAATCAGATTCAGAAAGCACTCAAAGGAGAGCAGCAATGTGAGATGGGGAGACTATATGCAGGAAGCTGGGCAGAGAAGGATATTTGCTTCTTCTGGCTGTCTTTGAAACAAATTTGCAGGAATCAAGGGCAATAAAGGTGATTTTGTGCCTAAAAATAAATATATATTTGTGGAGTGAGGTTTCCTGGAGTCTTCTGACAATTTGCCACAGGAGGGTTTGGGGGAGACAATTCTGTGGCAGGAATTTCTGAAAATTTCTGAAAACAGGGGCAGAATATGGCAGGGTTCTTGGGGACTTGTTCTAGAAACAGCCCAAACTCTTTCTGTGTTTGTGTTTAGAGAGAGGAGAGCACTAACCTGGTGGACCCCAGAGGTAGTTGGCTGAGCACAGAGATAGCAGCCACATCTTTTTCAAATGCTGTTGGCCTTTCAGTCCTGGGGAAGCCTCCTTGACCCCCAAACCAAGTCTGATTTTATTTTCTTCAGATGCCTGAGAAACACCTTAGGGTGTTTCTGCTGTGGTCCAAAAAGTGTAAGGTCCTTACTGAATCACAGAACCTTAGAGGTTGGAAGGGACCTCCAGAGATCATTGAGTACAATCCAAAGCAGGATCACCTAGGGTAGTCCACACAGGAATGTGGTGCTGACATCATATTGCAGGTTAGAAATCTCTCCTATGCAGCTCATGAAATGTCAGCACCTAATATCCTACCCAAGTCTCCTGTTCCTGATGTCAGCTTCAATTTAATACATTTAATAATCTAGGGAGTGGTCAAGCATTGAATTTGACTCCAAGTGACGCCACTGGTACTCACTTAGAGGGGTGACAAAAGTACTCAGTTGGATTTTCCCACCCGTGGCTATGCCTTAATACAAACATAATGAAATAGTAATTCTATACTGAGGAAGAAAAAAAAAAAAAGACTCCAAAACATAAGAAAACGGCATAAGAGTACGAAGATATTCACTGAACTTTCCTAGCCAGGCCCCAGCTTCTAAATATCTATTACTAGGCTGTTAAAGCTCCCTAAACGTGTTTGCAATAACTACTTACTGTTTCATTACGGAGTAATAACTCTCCTTATTGAGCCTAAATTAAATCCTTATTTGAGACACTTCATTTAAGATGTTATTGGGAAACCCACCCTGGAAGAGGTAGGGGTAGCCTTTGCTTTATGGCTTCCCAGATTATATTATACACATATGGATAAGTGCCTAATTTTAGGGAATTCCACCTCAGTGGCTGCGGGCCTGCAGCATCAAACTCAAGGCACAGTGTGCTGGAGCTGTTCATTGCATTGAGACTGCCACAGCTCCTCTGACTGTATTCCTAGCCAGTGCTACCGGTACCTCCCCTTTTCTTTACAGATGTTACTGCACAGGGAACCAGCAGTTCCCTTAAAATTTATTGTAAAAGTCTCCAAGCCCTGATTCCTTGGGGTCTCCCCAGCTGTATCCATTCTCCATGCTTAGGCTCCACAGCATTAATAACCTTCTGGATGCTGGTATGAAACCAGTCCAAGAAGCCTGTTCAATCACAAAGGGGCAGGAGGAAAGTGTAGACAGATTGATTTGCAGATTGGAGTATAAGCAGGATCCTCCTGTAGCCTGTGATGAGGTGAACGATTCAGCTGCAAAGAAAAAGTCCCCTCCTGCTCTCCATAGCCAGTGGGAGTCACAGCAAGAGGCTTTTCTCAACCAACCATAAAGCCACCTCAGCCAGGCTGTGTCCCTAGGAAAACCAAGACTGTTATTCAGGATTAAAAAAAAAAAAAAAAATCAATAATATTGATCAGCACTGACTGGGAGCATTTATTGGTAGATCTCAGAGAGCTTTGTAGACCTATAGCTCACCTCTACTTTACAGCTAAGGCAATTGAAATGCCATTTCTAAGCTGCAGCAGAGTGAGTAGTAGAGGGGAGATTACAGCCACCTCTGCTGAATCCTATCTCACTGCTGCTTTGATGGGTAAAGGAAAGAGACCCCTTGAAGTGAATGTTAGCAATGACACTCTTTGAAAACTCCGTCTCCACCAGGGTATATTAAGAAGCCATAATGGAAAGGGCCAGGTTGGCTCATACAATAATGGGACAGTTTTTGATTCTTCTACCCTTAGAACACTGGTCAAGGTTGGTGATGGCCTAACTGCTGCCCCTCAAAACAGATCTCATTCACTTCACTGATTACTACTCCCATACAAGGTATCTACTCCATGGCTTCTACTCTCTGGATTTTGGTGGCAAACCAGCCCAGCATTGAGCGGGCGCAGAAACTGGTTCCTCGTCTTTCCAATAAATGTTTCAGTCAAGCAGCATGTGGGAAAGCCAGCAGGTCTGGGACTCCTGCATACCTATAGCATGGCACATTCCTTATACTTGAGAACACGGGGTTTTTTTTGAGACAAATTAAGTTTCTGAAAAAAAGCATTCCCAGAAGAAGGGACAAAGTCCTCCCTGATCAGCCACTTCCTTCCAGTGGGGTGAAATATACTGCTAAGACCACTCTACTGAACAAAACTCATCCAAGAGCTTCAGAGCTGGAGACGCTCACAGTCCTTATCAGACTTCAGACTCAGCAGCTGGTGTCTATTTCTAACATAAAGCAGAGAATGTTGCCTAAAAGCTATCGCTGTCTCTTGGAGAGGAAAGAAATTCTGAATCTTGACAGTCCCAGGGCTGGGCTAATGTAGTTACAGCAGAGATTTTCCCTCCCAAAGTCCTTTTAAACTCAAGAGACTCTGTTTATACAGTTCTTAGCCCAAAGGGGACTCATTCCGTGTTGGCCCTTTGGCACTGCAGCAATAAACAGGATTAATAACTGGAGTCAGCAGGGCTAGGTACCCATTAGGATTTCCCATGGACTATGCAGAAGGTGCTGTCCCGACAAGCATCTTGGCAGTGAATTATTTATGGGCAGCATAAGGATCACAGTGCTTGCCAGTTTATTAGATTTATAACTAGCTGTGCTAGGTCCGTTGTGTGTGTCTGTGCATGTACAAGCATGTACTTGTTCAGCCCTTCCTACCCAGTGCCCTACAAGTCAAGGGAGATCTGCTCGTGCACATTTCCAGTGCACACCACTTTGTGACTCAGACGTGAGAAAGTCCAGGAGAGGCCAAGAATTGTTACCCAGGACAAAAAGAGCTCGTTCGGATGCCTCAACAGAAGTTGCACATTTTCATCCAAGCACAGACTGAAAAATGAAAACTGAAGATTATTTAAAGGGTGAAAAAATTTGGTTTACTTCCCAGCTTCATAGCTTCTGAGAGCCCTGCCTATGTGGGTTTCATTTGGAAAGATGTAGACTTCTGCCTCCTTTGATGAGATAAACATCATTTTGATACCCAAAGAACTCCAGATGGGCAGTTCATTGGCAGGATATCATAGAGGATTTTAAACACAATTCTTTTTTCAAACCCATGGATGGGAGCACTTGCCTTCCAGTTAATGTCTGCTATTCCACCTCCAACAGCTCTCAGAATAGATGTTATTAAAGGCTCTCGTTTTCCTGCTCGCTGTGATGCATGTGTGCTGTGATGTTGCCAGTAGAGTCATCACTGCATACGAAGGTGCTGGCCTGGGGCCACTGAGTTCTACAACACCTATCTCTGAGGCAGCACAGGTGACTGTGTTGCAATCACCAGGGGTTCTGCTCTGAGACAGGAAAGAGGTGACAAGAGCAAAGACCTTCTTTTTTCCATGCTTTGCTTTTCAGGCAAGGGATCAAAACTTCCTATGGCTGGAGCAGAACCGGCTGGAAGCAGAACATCTTGCAAAGTTTTCTGTGAGCCCTTGTCAACTCTGACTGTTGTAGAGAGAACCTGTTTGAGCTACTCAATAAATTGGATGGTTTAAATAATATATGGACTGTCTTTCTGGATTCATGAAAGCAGCTGTGAGAAGCATTGACTTGTTCAGCCTGAAACAGGCTTTTTCCTTTTCTTGAAAAAGTTTTCTTCACCAGGCATCAAAACCTCACATCTAACTTTTGGATTCTCTTTGGAAGACTTCTGGTTAGACCTGAGCAGGCTGGTGTGCATTTCACTGTTCTGTCTCAGTGTTCTCTTGCTTATGTTTGGGTGGATTGCTGGGTTTTTTTTTTTTGTTGTTTTGCTAGGGGGTTGTGGTTTTTTATCTTTATTTTTTTCTTTCTTTCTTATTTTCATATTATTTTTATTTTCTTATCTTCATATTATTTTAATTTTCTTTTTTTTCCTCCTTTTTTGGTTCATTTAGTGTGGGGGTTTTTTTTTTGTGGTTTTGTTGTTTTGAAGGCTTTTTGCTTATTTGTTTATTTGTTGTTTTCTAAAGATTGTTTAAGGAATCTCCTGGCAGAGAAAGGAAAAATAATTTTACCTCAACAAAATAACCCAGTCAAGCCATTTAACACTCCCAGCCAATCTCAATTGCTTCCCCCAGCCTTTACAGGGTTATGTTTGTGGTTATTTGGACTGAGGTTGTTTATCAAGTTCAGAGACCAACAATGCACTGGGCTATGGCTTTATGTATTCACTTGCTGTCACCTAGCACTTGTGGTCCAAGAGGTGAACCTTAGGAGGGAGGAGGAAGAGACAATGGCTTCAATGCTGCAGTTGGGAAATGGAGTCACAGAGGCATTGGATTGTCAAAAGTCACAAAGATACAGCACAAGGGAGAAAAGTGGCTTAGCTCCTATATTCCGGTGCTTTAAACTGGTTGTCATCTTCTTTCCCTGGTTACTTCAGTTATGATGAAGGGGGTTGGACTCAACAATCTATGGAAGTCTCTTCCAACCCCTAAGATCCTGTGATCCTATGATTATGGGAAATGAGGGTGTCCATAGGTCTAGTCATCTTTGACTGCCATAAGATGCTTTCAGAAGACTGATCCATAAAGCTGTGCTGTCCAACACAGAAATGTTTGATGAATGCATCCAAGATCAGGTACAAATGTCATTAGGGTCTTGGTCTTCTCTACATTGCTCTATCTTGCTTTCAGTGCTCTCCAAGGTTGCTTCAGGATCCCTCAGTGAGAACTCCAGCCTTAGCCCTGCCTCCATAGTTAAACCTGCCCTGCAACTGTAAAACCACAGAGACATCAGGGAAGAAGAGCTGCTCGAGCAACCATTCAAGGGCACGGAGTGGTGTTGTCCAATGGACAGAAGTCCCTTCAGTCAACACCATTTCAGTATCTACAAATGACTTAGTTGTGCTGGGATCCTTCTGCAGTCAATGGGGAGAAATAGGCTTTTGAGGGGGTGTTTCATGTGACCTACTTTAGGCCTTTACTTTGAAATGAGATGAATTACACCTCTGGCTTCATTGACTGTATATTGATGAGATGTCTGTCGACCATAAGAAAAGAGCTTTGTGTGACCGCCTTAATCTTGGAAGCTTGCATTTAATCAGATTAATCCATCCTATATGTCTACACATGCTCCACTTCTCCTCCTTTTTGCTGTATAGACATGACAGAGAGTGCCCCTTTTATTCTTTGGGAGACTGCAAGTAAATCAGATTCAGAAAGCACTCAAAAGAGAGTAGCAATGTGAGATGGGGAGACTATGTGCAGGAAGCTGGGCAGGGAAGGATATTTGCTTCTCCTGGCTGTCTTTGAAACAAATTTGCAGGAATCAAGGGCAATAAAGGTGATTTTGTGCCTAAAAATAAATATATATTTGTGGAGTGAGGTTTCCTGGAGTCTTCTGGCAATTTGCCACAGAAAGGAAAAAGGTCCTCCCCTCCCTACTGAGACATTCTTTCTTGAAAGGTTTGGACAATTACTGCATTTTACCTTTCCCACCACAGCGTGGACGCTTTCTTCTTTTTAACAGTTTGTCTATGAGCATTTTAGCTTCGGCTTAATAAGAGAGGATTGATGTTCACACTCTGGTGAGGTTGTAAGGGCGACGTTTCTACTTGTTGCAGGAAGGAGATTATTGAAAAACATGCCTCAGACATGTGGGTTGGGGGATGATACCGAAAAGTAACCTCTCCTCTTCCTCTGCTATGAAAAAAACCCAACAAAACAAAACCAAACCCACAAGCAGGTGCAAAGAGAGACTAACAAATCTCGATGGTGTAAAATGATTGTCATCAGGAGAATCAAAATCCTGCCAAAACAGAATGATAATGCTTTATGTTCAGCCCTCCCACTGAGAGCAAAAGGGAAATCTCACCTCTTTGCCCCACGGCTCTGACAAAAGTGACTCGGCTGCTTCAGTCGAGATCTACAAAGGAGTGCCTTGTTCCATTTATTTATTTCAAGTGCCCACCTCCCTGAGCAGATCTAAGATCCTGGAAGATGCTCACATGCCATCTTCTCAAGGGCTGCGCAATAACCAAGATATAGTAAATTTCAAAGGCTGCTGTCACAAAACTCTTTCTCTTATCCCCGCTGTGCTGCTTTGCAACACCACAGCAAAGACCACTTGTGGAGCCTGACATGGAGACTGCATTTCCCTGCAAGGCCACGTGGACCTGGTGAAATCAGGGCTGATGGGGCAGTCTCTGATATGCTTCTCATACACTGTCATTTTCTCCCTAGCAAAATGAACACTGTCACTTCTTAAGACACATACTGCCACTTCCCACCTCTCTGATTCAGCCGTCAAAAAACTAGAGCCAAATTTCTCTTATTATCCTCCATATATCATCTCCTCTTAATAAGTTTCCTACAGTGAAAATTAGTCTCAAAAGTCAATTTGTTCTTTCATCGCGTATCAGTGCAGGGACAAAGGAGCTTTTCTTCGCCAAACTGATCATTTAGGTTTGACTTGTTCAGACTCCAGTAGAAATTGTCAGGCTAGAGGAGGACAAGACAACAGCCTCAGGCCATGTCAGTGTGGTAGGATACGTTTGAACCTCATCCGAACAGCATCTCAGGTCTCTTTATGTTAACACAGACTAGCCTCTAAGTTTCAGAACAGTGATTGTGCCTCTGGAAACTGTAATTCAGGGCTTGGCTCTCCTCTTAATAGTGTGGGGATATAAAAGGTAAAAAAAGAGTTGAAGCCAAGTATATGAGTGTCTCCTAACCATGCATCATCCATGCAAAAGTCAATCCTGGCTGAAATCTATCCACCTTTCATTTAATTTCTCCCTGTTGGCGTATTAAACTGGATCCTCTCTGATCTGTCTCGCTGTGCTGGACCATGAAAACAGGGAGTGAAAATGCAGTTAGCAGCACAGTTTTATATCAGAAGAATCCATGTTCTGATGCAATGGCATGGGGCTTGCTTTTTAATGATTAGTTTCTTTGCCTCTATTTTTATATACTTGATCTCTTCCACTTTGAAAAATATCATTAGTAAAATACATCAGGGCTGACTGCATAGTGAAATGGGTGGAGAGCTGCAGAGATGGATTGCTAGTGCCAGAAAATTGCCTGATGAGATGGGTAACTGCCAGATAAGATGGAAGGTTTGGACACAGATCTGTAGATCTCAGATGTGAAAATTCAGCTTTTTCACTTCAAGGCATGCTCGTGTAGATGAACCTGGTCAAAAAGAGGTTGTGTTTCCAAAAGGACCTTTGTGAGTGTGACTTCCCCCCCATCTACATGAATTACTTTGCATGAGTCAGCTTTGATCTTCTGAACTACTCCTCAAGGCCACGGACAGCTGCCTTTAAGGCTTTGTGCAAATTATTAAATGTAATGTACCTATAATTTCAATATCACATCCTGCTCAGAACTCATTAGAGCTCAAAACGGGCATAAGTAGCAGTCAAATCCTTGTTCTCATCTTAAACCAGCCGGTAGAATTAAATGATTTAGATGTAAGCTTAACATCTAGCAAAGCAAAGACTGTGGAGAACAGGCTACTGTTGCCTGTCCCCATCACCTGGTGAGGAAAAGGGACTACAGAGACCTCTGAAAGACACCGTCAGGTTTGCTGAAGGACAAGCTGATGTCCAAGAGTGGCTTCCCAGGCTCATCACTCCATTGTCAATCCTCAACGGCTCCATCGCTGTTGTGGCGTTTTTTTCCTGATTGATACCTCTTGTCATTGACATGAGAATCTGCTCTCTCCACACTTTATGAGAAGCCAGGTAAAATAATTCCACCATGCCTTCCTTTTTATGAAAATGGAGCAAAGAATGGCACGCAGACATTCAATCTCCCATCGGAGATAAAGCGCCTTCATTTACTAGCTCAGAAAATCAATACCTGTGATTTGATATGAGCATTTATTTTCACTTAACTCCTTTCTATCACAGAGCCATTGGGGGAAGGCAGGAGAGCTTCATTTAGTGCAGCGGGATTTGCAGCGAGTGCTGCTGACTGAATTGCATTTCGCTGTGTGCACACATTCATCTGTCTTGCTGATGCTCGTCTCGTGTCTCTGCTTTTCCCAGTGCCAGCAGAGGATGGTTGCGTCCAGAGATGAGGTAAACCATGGGCTATGGGCTAGTGTCTTGGCCTGTGGCCCATCAGCTCTTTCAGTATGAGCCTGTGCGACCATGAGGCATCTCTCTGAGCTGGCACAAGATAGGATGGCTCTTGGGGGCCAGGGGGTCATTTCTGGTGTCGTGGAGTCTGATCTCCAGATGAGAGAAGGGAACAAAGTAAGAAATTCTGAGTGGGTTCTGCATGACAGAAAGGAAAAAGAAAGAAGAGAATTTGAATCTGTGGTGGTTTAGCAGTTATCTGCCCCTTCGCACTTTGAAATAACCCAGGCTAGGACTCAGTTGGCTGGAAGTTAATAAATGAAGCTTTATATTTACAGCTTTGCATAATATACAAGCAGATATTTACAATGCATAACAGATATTTACAGATATACATAGTAAAAAAAGTAATACAGAAACACCACAGCCCTCCCAGAGATCAAAATCCCTAAGAGGGGTCTCTAAGCATCCCTACCACCTTCCCCCCTTTCCCCAATCTTCTCTCACCATCTGTTTCATGCAGCAGATAGGCAGAGGTAGGTCAGCCAGGGGGTTTAGCAGCAGGCAAAGAAGTTAGTGAAATTATTCAGATTCAGCCACGCAAGGAGAAAAGCCAGGCAGGAGCTGCCAAAGCCCAGAGCTGTCAAAAACTGTCTGACTTATCTGTATTTGGGTTACAACTCTTAAAACATTTTTTTTTCTTTCTCAGTAAAGCTGTGAGTGAAGTAGCATCCTCAGTGATTTCCTCTCTCAGCCTATAGTCTAATTTCTCATTCAGATCCTCCAGTTAGTTCAAACCAGCACAGAATCTAGCCCAGCAGAAGCCACTGGTGTGTGACAGCAGCTGTAGCATCTGACTGTGGAGGGTCATAGCAGCTGCATGCCCCAGCAGGGACAATCCTCTCTGGTCTCTTCATGGGACACCAGAGTGATTTCCAAAGCTGCCAGGGGCTATCTTCAAATACCAGAGGAGTTCTCCCAGGAGCGTAGCCGTATCCCTACAGAGGCACAATAGCTACCACTGCCTGCTTCGCCTTGGTGTGGAAGCATGTGAGTGGGTGAGGAAATAAATAATAAATCAAAAAGTCAGCTTGTCAGTGTGCAAGGATGGAAATGAAGAGCACTGACCAGTGATGACCTTTTGTTTACATTTCCCTCCGAAAGCGAGAAATAATTGCAGTTTCTATGCGATGCTGCCTTCAAATTACACCCTCTCTCCCGGCTCTATTCAAGACCAGCCAGTGATGACATTAGAGTCTTGAATCAAACTAAGTGGTTACTATGGTGTCAGGCTGAAATTATGAATCTCAGAGTCCACCAGCTTGGAGAAGGAGCAGTGGCGGACACATAATTAAAACTGGGGAAGAGAATAGGAGCCACATTGCAGCTGAATAGCTGCGAGATTGCACTTCCGAGGAGCAGTTACCACAAAAA
>VWZI01002420.1:1707940-1739404 GCA_013396835.1 Psilopogon haemacephalus
TAAATAAATAAATAAATAAAAAGAGATGTGCTTAGCAATGCAGTTAAACGCATAATCAGGGAGCAGGAACAATGTACTCTGCTGGTATTTCGTTGCTGGCTGTGGTTCTGCTGCTCTCCCTTCAGTGCCTCCAGTGACTGCCTCTAGCCCTCCCCAGCCTCCAGCAGCCCCCTCGCAGTGAAAGGGCATAAAACTAACAGCCTCAGCACTTTGCATGGCAAAGCAAGGATGGGCCAGGCAGCTGGATGTGGTCCCCAGTGTGATCCTTTCCCCTGAGCAGGGCCACAAGCAGAGGGATGATTGACGAGAGGCACAGAGGTAAGGGCAGGGTGTTGGGAGGCTGGACTGATTTGATAATTTCAGTGGTCATTAGCAGTGCTCATCATGAGTTTGATAGATCTGCACTGCTTTGTTGCAGTTAAGTGGACTGATTGTGGAACACAGGAACGTTTTTAGTGACATGACAGCTAATTTAGAAAGGGGGGTGGGGGGGGGGGAGCAGTGGGAAAAGAACAGGCATTATTCCATAATTATGTCTCGCTCTGTTCCAGCCCCATGACTGACTCCCCTGAGAACATAACTGTGGTTTCTCTGACATCTCCACCAAGAGCGAGATGTCAGGCATCTTCCGCTGGGCTGCTGCACTGTGGGTCCCAACCTTCTGGTAGCCTTTTAAGCATTATCTCCCACCACCCTACTTGTTAAAAGCAATGAATGGTGTGACTCTGCTGACCCTCTGCTGCTCAGCCATCGGATTCCATGGATCCTTAACACAATGCACAAGCTTTTGTTCTTGTCTCCTCTGTTTGATGTTGGAAGCTCCCCATTCATCCTCCCTTCTGATGTTCAATGTGGGTTAGAGGAAGATCTGACCAGGAAGGGCAATTCACCCCAAAGCTGGAATGAGCCTTTGCATTTAGACTTGGAGTGTTCCTGCCAGAGGACTGGGAAGAAATTGACCACCTCACCTTCCACTACAGGCACCCCTCTGTGTTGTTTCTAAGGGGCAGAAGTACAGTTAATAGGTAATGAAAAGTCAGTGCAGGGTGCATTAGGTATAGTCAGAAGTGAGCCAACAGAAATCGTTCCTGAAGTTTATCAGCCATGTCAGGGTCATAATTTACCATCTATAAATGATCCAAAGATAGAATAGAGTAGAAAATATTAGAGTAGAGTAGAGTAGAGTAGAGTAGAANCCTATCCAATCAACTAGACCATGGCACTAAGTGCCCCATCCAGTCTTTTCTTGAACACCTCCAGGGATGCTGACTCTACTACCTCCCTGGGCAGCCCATTCCAATGCCAATCACTCTCTCTGTGAAGAATTTCCTCCTAATACCCAGCCCATACCTCCCCTGGCACAACTTGAAACTATTCCCTTGTTCTGTCGCTGGGTGCCTGGGAGAAGAGACCAAACCCACTTGGCTACAACCTCCCTTTAGGTAGTTGGCTACAACCTCCCTTTAGGTAGTTGTAGACAGCAATGATGTCTGCCCTGAGCCTCCTCTTCTCCAGGCTATACACCCCCAGCTCCCTCAGCCTCTCCTCATAGGGCTGTGCTCCAGGCCCCTCACCAGATTTATGAATTTGCCTTTAAGATTAGGCATGGTTGCTGGAGCAAGCTAAGGCCCTTGTTCAACAAAACTCTTATATATGTGCTCAGCCATATAGATAAAGTCCTGTGGAAGTCAGGAGATGAGAACCTTAATGATCTTGTAGCAGAAATCCTTAGGAGAACTGTGTAAAAGAAGTTGTGGTTTGTTTCGTTTGAGGCATTTTTTTGTCACTAGGATCAGAATACCTGAGCTGAATGCTCTCAGGGACAGATGAACTGAAAGAATAGATGCTGTTTTCACCCTCTCCCAATCCTGGCTCCACCTGTAGAGATAATTAAAGGCTTAAAGAAGTAGATGCCAGTACTGCAAAAGAAAAATATCACGTATTTTTTTTAATTGACCACCTGTGTATGTAATGTAAAGAATTCCAGACTGTGGCTGGTAGGTAGTAAAAGAGTTGCCTTCCATCCTTCTTCTTTGAGTTTGCATTTAAAGGGAGAGAAGGAAAAATAATTGACATGCAAAGCAGAAGGATGAGGAACAGGCAGGAAAGCTGAGTGGGGTGGTCCTGAGTGCTCTGCTTTGGGAGAAGTCCTCAAATGCAGCTGCTGCTTCAGGAGAGGAGTAGGCTATTTTTAATGTGCCATGGCTGTAGTTGCACTTCCAATTGCTGTCATTCAGAAGGCAATACCAACTCTTGTAATTATGTCAAAATGGCTCATTAGAGGTAGCCACTTCCCTCTTTTGAACACCTGCTGGGTGCCTTGCTATGTTGTAGAGGTCAGGTGAGTCTGTTCCAGTCATGCCAGTTTGGTACTGTAACCAGGGCTTGCACATTCTTCATGTAACTACAGATGTGCTCTGGTTGGAGGTCTTTATGGTCCAAGGATGACAGCAGATGGGCAAGCCAGACTGAAGCCTCTCCAAGTAAGAGCTAAGGGAAGTTTCTTGGCCACTTCAAATGTCCCTGGCACAAATATTCCTTCCCCAGAATAACACTGAAGTGAACGAGATGGGGCTCAATGTCCTGAGGGAGTGTCCTTAAGGAGGAAACTTGGAGAGTTCTGTCTCTCAGAATCAATGGTAAGAGTCATCCACTCAGGGGTCAGTGGTGAGACTCTCCACCTTTGCAGACCCTTGGTTAAAGCAACCTGTGGGATGCTATTTGCCCTTTGTTGTGACACAGACCATTAGAATGGAAAAAGTAACTAATGATCAGGGATTGCCTGGAGCTGACAGCCAACATGTAGGCTCCTTGGCAAATGTAGGAGGAGATGCAACTTTCTGCATGGATTTCACTATAACCTTAGATTTTGGAAAAATGGCAGAAAAAAAACATCTGTCAAGAAAGATGTAAGTTAATCCTATCTTGAGGCAGAGGGGATTTTTTTCCCTTGTTCCACCTCACTTTTACTTCAGCTTAGGAAGATTTGAATAAATTCACTTCTCCTCGGTGTTAGCTTCTCTCGTTCTTCCTTCAACTTTTCATGGTCAGACAAAATGTTCCAGGTCTTAGTTGCTACCAGAACGCCTGTAATAGCAGAATACGAATGATATGATTAAGAAAAAATATTCAGAAAATAGAAATATTTGGCCAACTCTGTTGAGCTTTAATTAAAATTAGTATTATACATTATTGGAGCCGAAATTCTGAAGCATCACATGTAACTGAATATATTTAACCAATTAACTAAGTCAAACAAGGCTGTCTAAACTTAATCACAGACCTCTCCATTCCCCTATTACGTCAAGTGCTGCTAATGCTGTTATACTTTTGACAAGTGGCCCCTGGTAAATGAGCAAATCAATAATGTATTTGAGCTAGGCAAGAGCAGGGAGGAAGTGAGAGCATTTGCATTTCTGCAGTGCCTTCAGTTGAGGATCTCAAAGCACAGCACGAAGTTAGGATTAGTTGAACTCCCAGCAGTGTGAGAAGGCACAAGCAGGTGGTCGAATTAGTCACCTTTATGCAGGAGCCACATAAGGTGGAGGAGAAAAAGGTCCAGATCCAGACAGGGCTTTAGACCCTTAGCTTGCGGCAGACCTCAGCCTGCCCATGCTCCTCAGCAGACAGGACTCTATTTTTAATCCTTGCCACCTTACTGGAGACTCTCACAAAATACTGAACTCCATCTTCTTCTATTCAGTTTTAGGTTTCCAGTCTGAGATGCTGAATTATGTCTCCAGCATGGTGCAAACTAAATTTTGTCTGTTTTAAGAGTCAGATACATGACGATCCTGCTGCTGCCTGCACTGCTTTGGGATTCATGGCCCTCTGATACCTGTGTCTCCTGAACTTCCTCTATCTTCTGTGCTGCATATTATGTTTTATGGCCCATTCAGGACGATGTGAAGATGCAGTAGAGCTTGGTTGGCTGTTCTTGTTCTTTTGGAGTGCCTGCCAAATGTTTGCAGCTTGTACAATTTTAAATTCCCTGAAAGAACCAACATTGACTTTTCATTTGGGACGTTTTTGCAATAACATTTAATCTCATTGCTGGGAACTTGCTCTTGATATTCATCCTGAATTTTCCTATTAGAACAGGAGTCCGAGGACATATTTGTAAAGTCCCTCGTACAATAAGTAGAATAAGTATTTAGACAGTCACAACACTTGACTGTTTAGCCTGAAATTTGAAAGACCTTTCTAAACACTAAAGCAATAACCCAAGTGCAGAGAGCAAACATTTTTAGACCCACTCTATGGGAGAAAATGAAGTCCATGAGAAATCCATGCATGATTTTCCTGATATGACAGAATTGGGGCTAGGGCTGAGCTGAGCAGAGGGTTTGTGGGATCCCTTGTCCAAGCCCTAGACACTTTTCCTGCAGTTTGCAAAACAAAACAAAACAAAACCAAAACAAACTAACAAAAAAAAAAAAAANAAAAAAAAAAGAGAGAGAGAATGTTCTATGTGCCTGGATTTTGTTCTTCCTTCTCCTCATGGGAGAAACACATCTAGAAAATTATTTTCCAATAATGGGTCATTTTTGGTATATCACTATGTGATTAATGAATCTTTACATTCCCAAAGGGGATCAGTCCAGTTACACTGGTGCCACAACATCTTTTAGAATCATAGAATCAGTCAGGGTTGGAAAGGACTACAAGCATCAGCTAGTTCCAGCCCCTCTTCCATGGGCAGGGACACCCTACCCTAGATCAGACTGGCCAGAGCCTCATCCAGTCTGACCTTAAACACCTCCTCCCTGGGCAATCCATTCCAGGCTCTCACCACTCACCTGGGAGCCTCCTCTTCTCCAGACTGCACAGCCCCAACTCTTTCAGTCTGTCCTCAGAGGAGAGGCGCTGCAGCCCTCTGAGCATCTGAAATTTCTGATATTAGGAGCTCAGTTCTGAAATTAGGAGCTCAGTTCTGAAATTAGGAGATCAATTCTGAAATTAGGAGCTCAGACCCACTTTTAGCAGCTCTGGGATGAGCTGGAGCATTTTCCTTCGCTCCAGGGAAGCCACATGGGATCTTTTCTGGTTTGGATACTGTGGTGGTTATGTCCAGAAGGCCCCAAACCCTATCATGTGGCAATAGGACAGTAAAGAGTAGCACCAATTGTGTTCAAAGTGACCAGGCACTTGGAGGAATGAAAGGCAGAGATGAGTCGTCTCCTGGAAAGCAGCAGCGTCAGAGGAAGAAAGTTTCAATAAAGGTAGATGAAACTGTTATACATTAAAGGAAACTTTGGGCTACATTGACCATATGAAGTTTGTCTTTAGGGGCTTGCAGGTGTGGGAAGGGTGTAGCAATTAATACTAAGAAAAGACAGATTAGGGAGTGCCTTTTACGAAGGAGGGAAGTAACCCCGAAATGAAGGCAAGAAAGAGTATAAAAGGCAAAACACTCCATGAGTTCCAAACTTTTGGGGAAATGAGGATGGAGCTACGGAGCAACTTTGTCGCATTGCTGAACATCCTGGAGTCCCTCGGGCGGCACCTTTTGTGCTCTGCCTCTGCGGGAAGGTGGCTTTGTGAGATAATGATGTTATTTCGGCTCAAAACTCTTTCATTCCTGCCGTGAATTAAAAGAAGATGAGAAAAAGAAAAAGAAAAAGAAAATAAGAAAAAGAAAAAGAAAAAGAAAAAAAAGAAAAAGAAAAAGAAAAAGAAAAAGAAAAAAAAGAAAAAGAAAAAAAGAAAAAGAAAAAGAAAATAAGAAAAAGAAAAAGAAAAAGAAAAAGAAAAAGAAAAAGAAAAAGAAAAAGAAAAAGAAAAAGAAAAAGAAAAAGAAAAAGAAAAAGAAAAAGAAGGAGGGGGTAGATGGTGGTGGTGGGAGAAAAAAAAAAATAAGCCAATGTTATTTACTCCTCTGCAGCTGACATTAAAGGCTCCTTTAAGGGCCAGTGGGTTATTAACTTCCTGTCGCGTGCCACAGTGATATGCTGTGACATATTGTCACCGCATTCCAGCGAAGCCTTAAACATTAATTGGGAAGTAAGATGAGTGAAGCGGCTTTAATGAGATACCTTGTTGTAACTTCTAACTTTACACATTATTTACAGTGATTCCACTAATGGTTCCATCCATCAGAGAGAGGGAGAGGGGCTGGGGAGGACAGCAAGGGAAGGAGGGGGTGAAAAGAAAGAGGTAGGTAGGCACTGGAAGTTGAGTGAGAAAGGCAGGGAGTAGGGAGGGATGAAGCAACAAGAAGAGGGCAGAGAGAGAGAGAGAGAAGTGCCATCCCCCTGGTATTTTTTTCCCCCTAGATGAACTTCAGTCGTGTTTCACGTACTGTCATTTTTGCAGCAAGAAGATAGTGAGAGACCTTGTTCCCTAGCACAGTCCCACTGAACAGCCTGGCTTTGAGATCTGTGTTGCTATCTCAACCCATTACAAGTGGCAAAGCCTTCTGTCACAGCCTCCTGACTACTTCGGGCCAGGCAGCTTCATCCTGTCACACTGGTGTGACACACTGGTGTGACACATTGGTGTGACACATTGGTGTGACAGGTGAGCTTGGAGCAGTGGGATGTCCCTGCTCCTCCTCAAAGCAGGGAGGAGGCACAAGTGTCTGGGCTGGATTCACAAGGGCAGTGGACAATTCCTTGCTTCTCTCAGGTGAGGCTGTTCAATGCTAGAGCATTGATAGTATTTGCAACCAGGGCATTGTGTAGCCAACTTCAGGTGATCATTTGTCTTAGCATTGCTTTACTATGCCTGTGTTACTCTTCCCTTCAGTCCTAATTTCTTTCTGTTTCCTTTTACTCTTGGATGCTAAGTTTCACCAAATTTACTGTGGGTTTACAGGATGGACAGGAAACAACTCTGGTTGAATCACAGGATTAATGAGGTTGGAAAAGACCTCTAGGATCATCAAGTCCAACCTATCACCTAACCCTTCTAATTAACTAAACCATGGCACTAAGTACTTCATCCAGCCTCCTCTTAAACACCTCCATCCATGGTGACTTCACAACCTCCACAGACAGCCCATTCCAATGCCAATTACTCCTTCTGTGAAGAACTTCTTTCTGATGTCCAGCCTAAACCTGCCCTGGTGCAGTTTGAGGCTGTGTCCTCTTGTCCTATCATTGGGTCCCTGGGAGAAGAGCCAACCCCATCTGGCTACAGCCTCCTTTCAGGTAGTTGTAGAGAGCAATAAGGTCTCCCCTGAGCCTCCTCTTCTCCAGGCTGGACACTCCCAGCTCCCTCAGCCTCTCCTCATAGGGATGTGCTCCAGCCCCCTCACCAGCCTTGGTGCCCTTGAGTAGGCAGTTGGAAGGACATTCTTGAGGTTGAGTGTGTCTGATCTCAGGAACCTGAGTCAATAAATTGAGTCCTTGTAAAGGTAATGAAGGATCAGTGGACTGAGCTTGTTTAAATCTTTGCTTGAAAATTTAAGCCCCAACTATCAGCATTTCCTTACTGATGCCAGCCCAGATGGGTCAGTGTGGTTGTTAAACCTGGTAAAAATGGTGTCCAACTTAAACCTACAGCCAGCAGGTAGAACTACTGAGAGACTAAAGACTGTGACAGGCACAGATTTAGAAGGGAAGATGTGGAAAGGCTGCATGCTCTGAGCCAGTGCAGTCTGGTTTCATATCCTAACTTGCAGTTGTGTGACAGCAGAGAAACTCCATGGCAGCACAACCTTTTCCATCAGCAATGCAGCTCTGCCAATCTCTGTGAAGCCAGCACCAGCCCTAAGCTGGAAAGGGAACCATTGTCTGCCACCTCACACACCCTTCCATTACAGCCCTAAGCCAGGGACAGGAGAGATGCTGCTCTGGTATCCTCAGAGCCTGAAATCATCTGAACAGGGGTGTGAGGCCAAAATAGATCCTATTAATGTGATACTTGTCCTGCATTGAGCAGTGGGATCAAAGCAGAGCAGAGAACAGATGAGCCTAACTTCCATGCTCCCTTTATTCCCTTAAAAGAGTCAGCTGAGCTTGTGAGTTGGATGGGTCAGTACTGAAAGGAGGAAGATTTGACCCTGTTTTAATTAGAAGGAGCAGCCTGAGAACTCATGGAGCTGGGAGAAGACCACGATTATAATAATCTGGCCTGGCAGGGAAGTGCCCAGAGCAGCAGGCATTTAATTCCTAGCTAGAAGGCATGTGGATTATAGTCTATGTGGTTTCAAGGATGTTCCATGCACCACCAACTTTGTGCTCCCTGTTCTGTTTTCCATTAAATAATTTCTACCCTTGTTTAAAAAAGGCCCAGGGATGCACATGCCAGCAGAGCTTAATGGATTCCAGTTTTATTCCTAGGTATGAAGTGTGTTTCTTTTAGCAGTGCTGGGCTGGATGGCTGCTGAAATGGAGCAGACAAAGAGACAATTAATTGCAAGTACGGAGGGTATAAAAAGCACCTGGGGATAGATCAGCTGGGGAAACACATGGAATATAAGAGCACACGTGTGTGCCAACGACTCCCTTTTCCATAAAAAGTTGAAATTCTGAGCTCCACTCCCAGCTACCTGTCAAGGTTGGCGTGCCTTTAATTACAATGTCTGTGTGCTTCTTTAGGCACCATTTAATTCTCTCTGACAGCCACCCATTTAAAAATAAAGGCAAACACTCAGAACTTAGTGGCAGATCGGAGCCAGGCAAAGGATGTGCTAATTGCCAGATGTTGTTCATTTGACTCTGATCCATTACCAAAATTAAAGAAGAAAGAAATGGAAGTGGGAAAAAAAAAGGGAAAAAAGAAAAAAAAAAGATCCACCCACCCCACCTCCCCTCCACAAAGCTGTCTGTAGGTTTGACTTGCTGCTGCCAGCAGAGCACATTGGGGTGTTCCTGCATTAACAGCTTCACAGGCCAAGTCACTTTATGCAATGGACTGTGGAGCATCTCTCTCGGGGTCCAGTGTTCAGCAGCTTCCAGGGCTAGCAAGGAAATATTTCCCCACAGTGCAGCCATCTGTAGCCTCGCTCTGACATTTCCAGTAGCTAATCTGCTTTATCAGAGATGAAAAATTTCCATAGCTGGTGGCTCAGGAGAATGGGAGGAGAATTCAGAAAGTCAGTTTGGATTAAAAGTAGCTCTTCACTTGGGTGGTTCCTAACACCTAGTCCTGGCATCTCTTGTGTGCTTTAGTTGGGGAAAGAGGATAGCCAAGTGCCAGGGGAATAGAAGCAAGGTCAAGGACAAAGACAGACAGCTTAGATCTGCTCTTAAGGTAAATCTGATCTGGATTTGGATTTAGCCCAATAGGTTCCCCAATGTATTTTGCCTCTGTGAATCCTGAGGGGAGATTTGTTTATTCACTGTTGATTTTTAGGGAGATACTCTAGTGCCAAAAATAGGCAATTTGAAGCCAGCTGAGACATAGAGATCTATCAGATGGGTCCACAAAGAGCTTATAGGAGATAAGAGTAATGGGAAACCTAACACATCTGAAGCACTTTGTTGCCTTCTAGGTCAATACTATATGAGGTGTGGTCTCTGGAGGTCAGGAATTTGGTAGGCGGCTGTGCTGGTTTGAACTAATTGGAGGATTTGAATGAGAAATTAGACTACAGGCTGAGAAGAGGCAAACACTGATGGTGTTGCTTCACTCATAGCTTTACTGAGAAAGAAAAAAAAATTGTTTAAGAGCTGTAACCCAAACATAGATAAGTCGGATGGTCAGATGCTTTCAGACCACTTTGGGCCGTGGCTGTTCCTGCTTTCTCCTTTCCTAGCTGGATCTAATAATTTCACTAACTTCTTTCCTGCTGATAATCCCCCTGGCCCATCTACCTTCACCTATCTGCTGCATGAAACAGATGGTGAGATAAAACTGGGGAAAGGGGGAAGGTGGTAGAGGTGATTAGAAACCCCTCTTAGGGATTTTGATCTCGGAGAGGGCTGTGGTGTTTCTGTATTACCTTTTCACTGTACATATCTGTAAATATCTGTTATGTATTGTAAATATCTGCTTGTATATTGTGCATTGCTGTAAATATAAAGCTTCATTTATTAACTCCCAGCCAACCGAGTCCTAGCCTGGGTTATTTCACAGAGTGTGTGTGTGGGGGGGGCAGATAACTGCTAAACCACCACACCAGCACCTAGGGCTGCAGGGTGATGAGCTGTAGAGCATGTCTTTGTAGCAGAAATTGCTGTAGAATCTGGGCTGCACACTGCTGGAGATTCCTTCATTCCAGACTTGAGTGTCTGCTGTGGCTGTCAGTCCGTGTCAGTCTCTTAGGAGTGTCTTTTGCACAGCCAGGCCAAGCCTTGCCCAGGCTGGGTACAAACAGTGACCATCATCTCATGGCTGCTTCTAGAGACAGAGGCACAAAGGGCTTCAATTTTATTGTAAGATAAAAGCACGTCTTTCAGCTGTCAAGTGAATCAGTTCATTAAATCAAACCTAAAGAATGCCTCTGACTCTTGTTCCTTGCAAACTGCTTGGGGTTAGCCATCAGGCCAGGTGTTTATTGTGAGCAGAAGTCAGCTGTGAAGAGCTCTGCATGCAGTGCTTCAGTATCCACTTTCAAAACAAAAATCAGAGAAAGAAATGACTGGAAACTGAATTGCACATGGGATTTCAGCTTGTTACCCTCTGAAAGGTGGCTGACACCCCACCCCTCTTGGACTGATCTCTAACTTCCTTTTTTTCCCTTTTTTTTTCTTTTCCCTAGTGTATCAGTTATTCCACTGAGACTTCTTTTTCCACTGGCTCATAAAGCTCCTGCCAACAGGCCAGGCTTAACACAGGAGTGAAGCATAAAGGTGCTGGATCTCCAAACAAAAAGGTCCCTGCAGGCTAGGATTTGGCCTGGCACAGGAAAGAGCACATAAATTAATTCTGAGCTATCTTCCTCACTTCAAGTTCAAGGCTTTCCTGGTTCTCTCAAAGAATTACATATGCACCTAAAATATGCAATTGTGCTCATGGCTCACATAGAGTCGGTGAGTCTAAAAGAAGCAGAGCGTTCATAAATATTGGAGAGGGTTTTTGACTCATTCATTCCTTTAAAAGTAAAAGGTAGGACAGATGAGCTGTGAAGGAGGGACACAAGGCAAAATTAGTCCTCTGTCACTTGTGGCTGCACTAATCCCCATGAAAAAAAAGTTTCTGAACAGCAGTGTTTGGGTCCTCCTTCCTTGGTGGGGTAAATACAGGGAATTCATTAAACAGACACCCTGGCTGTGCCTAAATCCTTCATCTGTCACAGGGATTTGCTTTAGAAAGCTCTGCTCCTGCATGAGATATATTTGGATTTGGAGTACAAAGACTATCTCCATTTAATAGCTCTCCATTCTTATCAAGTTGGCCTTCCTTGGGGATGTCCTTTCAGTTCACTGGGAGTTTATTTTCATAACAGGCTCATCTATCCCTCTGTCAGATATTATTTTAAAATAGTCTCTGTGAAGTAAATTGACTCAATTTGGGAAAATGCCCTCCTTTAACCAGACAAGCACAATCCACTATTAACTGTATAGCAGTAACGTTTTACAAGGACATTTCTGGCTTTCTACCCGCTACAGACTCAGTTGAATTTTGGCAGTATTTTTAGCCAGGCTATAGGTGTCTGGTCTACACTTTGCTAAAGAGGTCAGCTACCTTCTACACGTCCCCATTTGCAGTCTTCTCCTGGTTTTGATCTCTAAACACCATGCATGGACCACCCTGGGGGAGGAGATTTCCATGGTGGGCAGTCCTGTGATGATGATAAATCTTGCTGCCGGGCTGCAGCTGTGGAAATGATCTTTTCTTCAGGGTTTTGTGAATATGTGGGCTATCTAAACAGGTCATCTCACTGCTGCAGCACTGCTCTGCTTCTGGACCTGCCAAATCAAGCCGTTCTGTTGGGTGAGTCCAACCATATGGACCCAAAGAGAAACTGCAGTGCTGTGTTGCTGTGGTGGTTCAGCAGCTTCTGTCCCTACTCCCCCCTCCCCTCCCTCCCTGCTTTGAAATAACCCAGACTAGGACTCAGTCATCTGGAATTTAATAAATGAAGCTTTGTATTTACAGCTTTGCACAATATACAAGCAGATATTTACAGATATGTACAGTAAAAAGATAATACAGAAACACCACAGCCCTCCCAGAGATCAAAATCCCTAAGAGGGGTAACCAACCACCCTTACAACCTTCCCCCTTTCCCCAATCTTGTCTCACCATCTGTTTCATGCAGCAGATAGGTGAAGGTAGATGAGCCAGGGTGGATTAGCAGCAGGGAAGAAGTTAGTGAAATTATTCAGATTCAGCTATGAAAGACAGGGAGAAAAGAGCCATGCAGGAGCAGCCACAGCCCAAAGCCACCTGAACCCATCTGACTTATCTATATTTGGGTTGCAACTCTTAAAACATTTTTCTTTCTTTCTCAGTAAAGCTGTGAGTGAAATAGCATCATCAGTGTTTTTCTTTCTCAGCCTGTAGTCTAATATCTCTTTCAAATCTTCCAATTAGTTCAAACCAGCACAATTGCAAACACCTCATATACTGGTTGCAGGGGTAGCACTTGGGACAGCTGACAGACTGCTGCTTGCTGCAGAAGCAACTCTTACAGGCTTTGTTTCTGGTGCACCAGTTGCAAATCTTACCACCATCTTTCTCCACATGTATGATACTACTTGCTGAGCTTTGCACCAAAAGTTGAGGCTTTGAGATATGTGACATTTTGCAAGCAGGCTGCAGTAGCTGGTTGAAATTCTCCCTGCATGGGCTCTAGATGAAATACAGGGTGAGGAGAGGGCAGAGAGGAAACTGTGTTATCTTCCCTCCCTAACAAGGAGCCATACAGAAAGAGAATCAACCAGATTCAGTTGAGTGAGTCCAACCATTTGGACCCAAAGAGAAATGGCAGTGCTGTGTTGCAAGCAGCTCATACACTTGGTTGCAGGGGTAGCACTTGGGACAGCTGACAAACTGCTGCTTGCTGCAGAAGCGACTCTTACAGGCTTTGTTTCTGGTGTATCAGTAGCAAATCTTGCCACCATCTTTCTCCACACAGATGATACTACTTGCTGAGCTTTGCACCAGAAGTTGAGAGTTATCCTTGGGGCTTCGAGATATGTGACATTTTGCAAGCAGGCTGCAGTAGCTGGTTGAAATTCTCCCTGCATGGGCTCTAGATGAAATGCAGGGTGAGCGGAAGGGAGAGAGGAAACTTTGTTATCTTTCCTCCCTAACAAGGAGCCATACAGAAAGACAACACAGCATACAGCTCACTTAACTAATTTTCTAACCAGCAGTCATTGCAATGTTCTCTCTAGGATTAGAAGGGACAAGGGAAGAGACAGAGTAATAAATCCACACTGGCTTTTTGCAAGCTACAACCATATCATTATAGGAAGAAGTTTAAGGACATCCACTCTGGGGAAAAAAAAAAATTAAAAACAGAGGCCATTTTAGCTCACCCTTGGCAGCACAATTAATTAAAATTAAATTCAAGGAAAAAAAAAGTTTCAGATGCCATCTGAATAAAATCCCCTATCTAAATAGTGCTCTCTGCAGACCCGGGGCTATCTGTGCTGGTGAGTTGATTTGAATGGGAAGATGCATCACCTTGGGATGTAATATATCCCACTTGCCACCTGTCATTGCTGTCTGGCATGTCAGTCCACATTTGCAGTCAATGCTCTTCTCTTCTCCTATCCCAAGAGCGCTGTGGGCTCTGAGGAAACTTACTGCACAGCAGGAGGTGTAAGGCAGGGTGAAAGCTGACATGGTTGCACCCACCGTGGCTCTTGGGACAGCTTTGGCCAGTTCTGCTCTCTCCTGAGCTTAGTGAAAGGTGTGTGTCAGCCCTGGCTTAGCTTAAGCTGACTGAATGTCCCATCACTGTCACGACCCTATGTGATGTTTTGCCAGGAGCAACATGGACACACAATGGATTGGGAAGATTTCCTTAAATTTCTGAACTGACCATTGCATGGCTGCAAATATGCTTTAGCCCTCCCTACTGATCCCCTTTATGTCACCCCTGTACCAGATGCTTCCTTGCCCTATGAAGAGCAGAGCCTACCCCAACATAAAGGCAGCAGCTTAATTATCTTGCATCCTGCTGGCCAGTCTGCACCCAAGGTGGTATGAGACCCCTGATGTAAAAACTCAGTCTCCATTGAAAGGAAAGCAGAAAAATCCCGTGAGTGGCTTTTTAGTTGTTTTTCATTTGGAGGGCAAGGGTGGTTTATTTGTTTGTTTGGGAGTTAACTCTTTTTCCCTTTTAAAAATCTTTTTTTTTTTTATGCAGCACTTTCAATTCCTTTCTGCACTTTTCATTTAGACAAGGATCCCAAAGGGTCAGAGGAGAGCCCAGATGATCCAGGCTGCATCACATCCTTATTAGATTAGACAGCATCAAGTTCCCCCAGGCCACAACTCCAAGGACACGGAATTACATGAGTTTCCATCTCATCCCTCCTGTTCCAATCAATGGTAAAAAAATTAAATACCGATAGGGGAAGAGAGTTATGTCCCTGAGGGCACATCCCCACCCCACAGCACTTGGTCCCCTTTGGTTGCTTATAGCAGCTTGGGCTTTTTTCTCTCCTAATCCTGGTCCTGCAGCTGTGTGGTGTCATCTCTAGAGAAAAACCACAATGGAGTAAAGCTCTACCTCAGAGTTCTGTCTCCCATGAATCAGTGTTACTCTTCTGTCCATACTGGACCTGCTTTCCCCTTGCTTCTCTTCCCAGGCAGTCTGGGAGAGCTCTGCTGCCTCACACAACAGGCAGGATTATTGTGCTTCCAGCCACGGGAACAGAGATTTGACACTTCCATACCTCCCACCATCACTTTACCATCTAACTGCATAATTATTTAGTGATGCCAAGAGTGCATCTAGATGAGAGGAGACGAAGCTGTGAGTGTCTTTGAAGAGATGCTTAGGAAGGGCTTGCTATGACACAGATACACCTGCAGGCATGAAGAAGAGGAGGATGGGGAAGCTTTTCTTCCAGACAGGGTCTCCTGAGGCTCTTTAGCCAAGAAAATGCAGTGGTATCATTAAAAATGATAATTGTGTCATGAAAAATGAAATGGCAGGTGGCAGGCAGAGTTTAGAATGGAGCAGGGTAGATGTGGATAGTTTTTGTGCACCTTATGGATATCACAACAAGGCATTCAGAGACTGATCCAAGAGCACTTAGCTGACATCTTACTGACTTACAGGCTCTGTCCAGCCTGATCCAGTGTAGAGTGTCCCTGACCATGGCAAGGGTGTGGGAACTAGATATTCTTGTGGTCTCTTCCAACCCTGACTGATTCTTGATTCTATGACTTCAGGAAAAGCTGGATCAGGCCTTAAAAAAGTAAGGAGGATGCTGAGTTTACAGCACTGGGGCTGCTCCTTACACTGTTATGCAGGATATCAGCCTGAAAGTGCTTAGCCATGCCAGAGAAAAGATTCCCCTTGTATTAACATTCCTCTGCTTCTCTTTGAGGAATTGGAACTCTCTCTGGATCTTCAGCTTTGCATGGTGCCTTACAATACAAAGATTCTGCTATCTTTGCCCAAAGTAGTCCTGAAGCTTGGCTGACACCTCCTTGCACCACCTTCCTTCATCTCCACACAGATGATACTACTTGCTGAGCTTTGCACCAAAAGTTGAGAGTTATCCTTGGGGCTGCTCCTGCCCTTTCCAACTCCAGGGCCCTTCCTCTTCCCTGCAAGCACCACAGCCTTGGTTTTATTCCTGGTGCTAGACAGGCTGGGAGGCAGGGCTGCTGCAGTCGGAGCCACAGAGGCTAAGCTGCTTTTAAAAGACACTTAATAAAGCTAAGCAGAAAATCTAAAATGAGTTAAAAGGAAACTAATGTGAATCTCAATTTTTAAAATTCATAACATTCATCAGTGTCTACAGGAGGCAGCAGGACAGAAGTAAACATCGAACTCCCCTTGACTCTGCTGGCTCCCTGCCTGTGCTGCTGACAGAAGAATCTGTCCCTCTCCCTGTCACCAGAGCTACTGTCTCCGGGTGTGTTAGATGGATGTCTGAGCTACCTCAGCCAGGATCTTTTCTCTTGTAAGAGGCAAAGATCCTCTACAGTTTAAGGAAGCAGGACAGAGGCAAGTCCTGGTGCTCTGGGAGAGAGCACCTACTGGAGCTCTTTTACATGCTGTTCATCTCTGACATTCTCTGCAAGTCACACAACTCCTGAGGCTGCCAGGAGGGGAGGGATAATCACCTCTGTGCTCAAGCCTTTCCTCCAAAGTAAAACGTTTCTAAAATTGGCAGCACAGAGATGCCAATTGCATTTGAGATGCGTTTGGAAATGCTGGTGAGGGTCAGAGGAATGACTCTGGAAATGGCATCTTGTTATTGCACATAGTTGGTTTGTAGGCAAATTCCTCTCCAAGACACATCTGCTGGGCAGGCTGACAAAAATAAACCAGTCCTGGGTGGTCAGCATGCCAGTGCTTGCCAGGAGTCTATTCTTGCAGAGCTACCTTGTCCCTCAGCCCCAGATGCCCAGATGTGAGCCCCACCTAGGGCTTCTGCATCCCCTCAAAGGCACAGAGCTTTCACATCAGTGCTGTTCAAGCAGGAGAGCTCCACACCTGCTCCCAAGCACTCTGCAGCTGCGGACACAGTGCACAGCACAGGACCCCAATCTCCAGGGGTGGGTGGCTGATTACTTCATATTATCAAGTAAGATGCCTGGCAGCTGCAAAGTGGTCTGTGAGTGGAAGGTAGGATGATGTTTGAAGCTGGTTGCACAAGGTGAGGTAATCTGTGAATAATCAGGGTTGGACTGGAGCAGTAAAATCTTTGAGAAGTTGCTCTTCAGATGCTGCAGTGTGGGGTAGCTGTCTGGACAGCAGTGAGCCACAGAGGTTTCCACCAGCAGAGGACTAGAGTTGAAGAGTGCAGGGGTAGATAGGCTCTACAGTAGATCTGCTTCCAATTTCCTGCTTATCCAGGTTTATTCCTGGGATTGTAAAAAATTGATGACCTTCCCAGCCTTGGGGAATGCCTCTTGTTGCTTGCTTCTGATCATCCTCCTAAAAATACTCGGCTGAGTTTTTTTTTTGTTTTTTTTTTTTTCTCCTGAGCCCCTTTCCACCGTACTATCCATTGGGCCACTGCCTTTTTATTTCTTCCTACTCTTACAAAGTCTTTGCTCCAATTCGCTCCTCCAGATGAGACCAAAAGCTACGAGCATTTATCACTGTCACCAAAGTATCCCTTTCCTCTGTTTGCTGACACTTCACCCACCGATCCCAATTACTGCCTGTCTTTTCTTCCATTCATACAAATTCCCCAAGCGACTTTGGATCATCAATTTTCAGCAAATGGGCTGCTGGCAAGTGCCAGGCCCTTCCTCACCTCCCTGCCTCACTGCTTGCTCCCCGTACACAGCATCCCTACTGCTCCCAGGCCAGATGAATGAAACTTTGTCAGGAGATCAGTGAATGAAGAAGCAAGAGCTCGATTGCCTTCCCAGATCCCTCCTGAATTCAGGGATTCAGCTTGTGGTGAATAGCATCAGATGGGGCATCGGATGAGTCCCGGATGCAGCACATGGTTAAGCATTGGCACTTCTGTGTAGATCACATAGAAAGTAGAAAGGGTGGCTCTCAATGGCTCCATGTCCAAGTGGAGGCCAGTGACAAGTGGAGTCCCTCAGGGATCAGTCCTGGGACCAGTCTTGCTCAGCATTGTGGGAGATGTGGACAGAGGCATTGAGTGCATCCTCAGCAAGTTTGCTGATGACACCAAGCTGTGTGGTGCAGCAGACGGGCTGGAGAGCAGGGATAGCATCCAGAGGGACCTGGACAGGCTGGAGAGGTGGGCACAAGCCAACCTCATGAGGTTCAACAAGACCAAGTGCAAGGTCCTGCAGCTGTGTCAAGGCGATCCCAAGCATAAATACAGGCTGGGCAGTGACTGGCAGGAGAGCAGCCCTGAGGGACTTGGGAGAGGAGAGGGACTTGGTGGTGCTGGTGGATGAGAAGCTCAACATGAGCCAGCAGTGTGCACTTGCAGCCCAGAAAGCCAATCAGAACCTGGGTTGCATTAGGAGAAGTGTGGCCAGCAGGTCAAGGGAGGTGATTCTCCCTCTCCACTCCACTCTGGTGAGACCCCACTTGGAGTACTGCATCCAGTTTTGGAGCTCCTATTACAAGAGGGATGTGGACATGCTGCAGAGTGTTCAGAGAAGGGCCACGAGGATACTCAGAGGGCTGCAGCACCTCTGCTATGAGAATGGACTGAAAGAGTTGGGGCTGTTCAGTCTGGAGAAGAGGAGGCTTCCAGGTAACCTTCTTGTGGCCTTCCAGTGCCTGAAGGGGGCCTACAAAAAAAGCTTGGGAGGAACTTTTGAGGCTCTCAGGGAGTGACAGGACTAGGGGGAATGGAGGAAAGCTGGAGGTGGGGAGATTCAGCCTGGAGGTGAGGAGGAAGTTGTTCAGCATGAGAATGGTGAGAACCTGGAAGGGATTGTCAAGTGGCGTGGTTGGGGCCAGATCCCTGGAGGTGTTTGCAGCCAGGCTGGCTGAGGCTGTGGGCAGCCTGACTTAGGGTAGGGTGTCCCAGGGCATGGCAGGGTGGTTGGAACTAGCTGATCCTTGTGGTGCCTTCCAGCCCTGACTGATTCTATGATTCTATGATCATACACAAAGCCCAAGCTGCCAAAGGAAATGAAAATGGCCCTGGGAACCCTGAGAAAGGAAGGAGGATGCACATTTAGGTGACCAGGCACACAGATCTCATCTGCAGGTCAAAGAGAGGCAGCACTGTGCTTAAAGCCAAGCATGTATTTAACCACTGGGAGGCCAAAGTAAACTTCTTTCTCCCCAACCTGCTGGTGCATTGTTTTGCTCCTGTCCAGGAGCATCATGGAGAGGGTCCCCGATAAACACCACTCTGTCTACACACATCTGCAGCATGCTACTGCCTTCTGTCTCATCAGAGTCTGCACTGTGGCATTTCCATTTAAGTGATGGAATCAAATTAATACCTTTTCAACAGGCCTTTGCACCTTCCAGTGCATCCACGTGCCACCTCTCTCTACCCTTGGCTTATGGGATTAATCAGAGGTGAGGAGGGGGAATTTTGGGTGGGATTCCCCTGTTAAAACCCTGAAAGCAGGCACATTAGGATGCTTACTAATAATCCTTCAGTTCCTTAGCATATGATAACTGCCTCCTAAAATATTAATCAAACCATGTCATGTGATCCTAAAAATAGGATTTCTGATTCCACTCTGCTCTCTCCTCCAGGTTTCTTGGGTGTTGTGGTTTAACCTTTTCTGGCATTTCACTGATTGTAGCAACTGCTTTTTCAGAGAATTGAAAAACCTGATGCCCTTTCCCGGTGTGTACACACACAGATGTATATACCTACACATGCCACTCAGCTCTCCCCTCGTTTGGTACAAGTATCTCTTCACCAGGATGCAAATGCATTCATCCACCCATAGAGATTAGAGGAATTTATTCAAAAATACAGTTCTGCATAAACCAAATCTCCTTTTAGCTCTTCCACCACCTCCTTTGTGCCTGCCCCTTCCAGGACAAGACAGAAGACACACTCACACACACATGCCTGAGGATTTTGGGGGAGCTGCTTGGCACCTGTGCCCCTCACTGGTCTGGAAGCACCCTAACTTCATTATTTCCTTTCTGCTGCAATGTTAATGGGTGAAGTTCTATAAATATTTGATTGACCTGTCACTGCTGCACTGCTCTCATTTATCACTTGCTCAAGTTGGATCCGAATTACTTCGGAATATTTTGTGCTGTCTTTAGAGTGTTCAATTCTTCCCCTTCCAGCCCCACTGCCCCCTTCTGCTTGCTGCCTTTGATGCAGCACAGTCTGCAACACAAGACCCCCTGAAAGTAGCCCTTCCTGGGCCAGGTGAGAAAACACAGCCAAGTGCTTGGGGCAGTAGGACAAAGATGAATTTAAAGAGACTCAAAAAATAACCTGGACAGGGCAGAGTGATGTACGAAGGGTGAACCCACCCTAGGCTCAGTATGAGGGAGCACATACCGCAGTGTATGAGATCAACAGCCCCTTTCTGCCATTTCCATAGTGCTGAGTCCCAAAAGAGGATTACAGATTCACAAGAAATTCAGGTAATTTACTCGTCAAGTTACCCATAGGAAGTGAGTAATTCTCTTGTGCTCACCACTCTAATCAGAGGCTGGGTATTTTACTAGCGAGGGCTCTGGAATAAATTAGGAGACATAGTCCATACAATCAAATTCTATTCTGTTCATTTTCACTCCTGTCTTCTCTGGATTTTTACATGTGGGATGAAATCAGCAAATTTTAGGGCTTGCTGAGATTGAAATGACTGTGTTTAGTGATGCAGCTCCTGAGAACGCAGAGACCAGCGCTGCTTTGCTCTAGGTAATGAGTCCCCCTGGGTGCTTGCAGCCCAGTCTGACTGGGGCTACCAAAAAGGCCCTTTGCCCCATGCTGCTAAGTCTGCTAACCCTACTCTGACCCCCCCAATGCCCCTGCAGACTGCCACCACATCCATTCCAGCACTTTCATGGCCAGTCCAGCCCCACAGTCCTCCCCACTGATCATAAAATCATAGGATGGTTTAGGTTGGAAAGGATCTCAAAGATCATCTAGCTCCAACCCCCTGCCATAGGCAGGGACACCTCCCACTAGAACAGGTTGCACATCTGCCCTGCAAAATCCCAGGCTGAACCAGGTCTGGAAGCTGGCAGGGACTCATGGTGTAGGTGGTGTAAAAGTCCCACAGGCAGAGTTGCCTCTACACAAACAAATCCTTCTCTCAGCCTTTGAAAAACAAAAGCCTGACACATTGAACTACTTCTATCATTAGAATTACCCCTCTCATTAGCTCTCCCCTCTGCCTCCTCCTTTCTTCATGTCAGCAATGCACCGATCCATCCTGCTTATACCAGCTCGTACCTATACTCCAATTACTTTTTCATCTCCCCCACTGGCTGTTTTCAATACTATTATCTGCTGCATTTGCTGGATCTGGCTTTCAAGCCTTTGACTGATGCCTGATTCCTGTAACCAGAACATGTCTGTTGATTGGACTGTCAATGGATTTCTTGGCAGAAAGGGCATTGGGCCTTGCAAATGTGAAACTGTATTTCAATCTCATTTAGGAGGAAAGAGAAAGCAGAAAGAAAAAATATCCTAGAGCCAGATTTTTTTTTCCCTTGCTCTCTTTGAACAAATGCTTTAAGTAAACAAGCGTTTTACCTATTTTTAATAAGGTCATTTGTGACATCACTTTCTCATCAGAAAAAGGAACAGAAAAAGGAATATTTTCAGCACGGGAACGCCCATCTTTACTTTGCAGCAAAGGGCTTCTTACTGATTCTTCTCTGGGGAGGAAAGGAGAAGTAGGGAGGGAGATGCACATCCATCCCTGTCTTCTGGCTGCCTGCAGTGACACCTTGCTGTAGCAAGAGCATGCAAAGCCATCTCCTGGCCAGCCCTCCGGATGCCTGCTCACAGCCAGAGCCTCTCTGGAAGAATGCACCTTTGACTTTTCCTAAATAACAACGCAATTACCTTCAAAAGCTGGCAGCCAAAGTATGTGCTGAGAAATGGCTACCATTAAGAAGAAATTATCCGCTCTCAGGGAACTGCCAATTTGTTAACTCGTGAAGGAGGAGAGAGATCCCAGCTCCAGACCGTCTGGGTGTGAGGACGTTGGTAGGAGAATGGCTGCTTCCAGCCAGCCTTGGTGCAGGGCTGGAGAAATGCTGTGGGGATTGAAGGATGAGCTCTGTCTGAGCTGGGTCCAGTGCATTTTTTTTTCCTGTGCTGTGTAAATAAGCAAGTGTGCATCATACAATTGTCTGTGCGTGAGACAGGGGTCCCACAACGTCATGCCATGCATGGAAGCTGCTGACAAGGCATCACAAAACTGAGCTCAAACATTGGACCTTGTCACCTGTCAGTGGCTCAAGGAGGGTGCCAGAACTGCTGGTGTTACCTGAACTGCCCAAAGCCCTGACTTCAGGAGCTGCATTTGCAAAACAAAGTCAAAAGCAGAGGGAAGACAATTTTTGAGACCGGAAAGACTGAGGCATAAATAAATGACTTGAGGTTGGATTCCATAGAGTAGCTTTAGGGCTGGACAGGTGAGTCTCACACACTAAATATACATTTCCTACTGGCTTATCAAAGGCTCTTCAATACATAAAGCCAAGCTAAGTGTGATCTCTGCAGAAAGATCTAGATTCTGCTTAACATCAGAGGCAAACTTGTATGTTGCACCAAGCTGCAGAGAGTGTTGTGTGACATTTCTGTATCTAAATGCAACCCCAAGAAGCCCACCAGTGAGACAGCAGAGCCAACATCACTGGTGCTGACAGGGTTATGTCTGAAAGTATTTGTGTGTTCAAACTTGGAGGCTTGCTTGAGACCTTTCTGGAAGACAAAAACAGCCCTTGATGGCTTGGAAATGGATCTGGTGGGCTTACAGTACTAAATAAATAACAGCAGGCTCTGAGAACTTTGAAGATGACAGGATTTTCTAGGTCACGTTGTCTCTTTTCCCCCCCTTGGCCAATACAGAGTGTTTTGTAGAGTGTAGCCTTGAGACCTCCTTCCAAACCAAGCCTAAATGTTACAAGCAATGCAGTCTGACAACTGCTTAGCTGATGCACACAGGCATTGGCTTTGCTGGTGCTGAAGCTGTTAGAGCACAGCTGTTAATCTAAGCAAGTATGTATTGAATATTTATTACCTTTTTAAGAGGAATGAGCTTGGGAAAAGAAGAGTCTGGAAGCAGATTGTGCAGAAAACCCCTCCCTGAAAAGGAGATGAATAATCACTTTCCTCTCTTCTAACAGCCCTAACACTTTGCTCCCATCTTCCCCTACCTCTTCCAATGCTCTCCTGGTTAGGGTTGGACAGATGTGAAAGAGGAGATGGACATGGACCCAGTGCCCTTTTCATGCCTCCGTGTAAAAACCTAGAAAGAGGCAAAGCCAGGCCTGCTGTGGGACATGGGAGGAGGAGAGTGCTGCCAATGTGGGGCAGAATGTGGTGTTGGGATTTCTGGAGAGTTAGGTCCATTTCCTCTTCTCATGGACAGAATGAAGCTTCTTTCTTATCTCTCTCCTTACTCTTCCAGCAGAGACATTGTACAATCACAGGCAGCTGCAATGAGGAAAAGGCAAACATTAGGAACCACAGTGTAGCATCTCAGGGTCAGTTGGTGAGCTCAAAAGGAGTTCATCATGGAAGGAGCTCAGTGACAGTGGAGCGTGGACATCTTCCAAGAGACAGGCTACTCCTAGAGAGGTACCCTGGCCAGGAGACCTCTGCTTTCATCACCAAAATCTCATTCTGGGGAAGTGAAATAGGCTCAAGAGATACTTCATAGCTTCCCCAGTAAGACTCACAGGCAAGGAATGGCTTCAACAGAAGTGATTTGCAAAAATGCAGACTGTTTCAGCCCTGCTACTGGAATTCTGCAATTTACAGGTGTTTATGTCCAAGACAGAACATGGTCACATTGAAAACACTCCAGCTTCATGAAAACCCATTCTTAAGTTCCCTGGTTGAGCCCTGAGGAAAAGGGTTTGGGAGAGGAGTCAGTTTGGGGTGCACTGAACTTGCTGCTGTGCCATGGGACTCTCAGATCAGCACTAGGAGCCAGAGGAGCATCAGCACCCATGCTAGTGGTGACCATGGATACTGCCTTAAGGTACTGCCAGCATCCTTTACCATGCAACCTGCCCATTCTCTGGTGCTCGGGTGAAGCACAGTTAAGGGATGGTTGGCAGAGAGAAGGGAGAATGAAAACCACAGCAGCCTGCAAAAATGGCAGCAGCAGCAGCAGGCCTAAAAGAGGTTACTCCCTTGATACATCCCCTCTTCCCCCTACCCATCATGCCAGCGGCCTCTTTATCTTCACATGGAGGTCGTGAGGATTCATTAGCTAATGTTTGTGCAGCACAGTGTAGATGGAGAGAGCTATGTAAGTGCTAAGTATTATTACTATTACAGAGAGTCGCTGTTAAGGCAATGGATATGCTCTTAAGTGTCATTTCATATTTAATTAACGTACAATAATTGTCTTCCTAAACCTGCAGGTAAATCTTTATTCCTGACACTTCCTTTAAAGAGACATCTCAGCAGAGCTGCTATTAATGGGCCTCCTCCCTGCTGGTCTCACCCGGGAAGGAGTGGGATTAGTTGGGAATAGGGGGAGCAGAGCTATCAGGAAAAGGAGGGCAGCAAAAGCTTTTTATCCTCTCTACCGTGTCCTCATGTACACGTTACACCCCTGTGGTGTACCTGGGTTTTGATCACTGATCTCACCTGAAAGATTGCTCTGTCAGCCCTGAGAGGGGGGAACACTGCCCCTTGAGTAGAGGACAGAGCTCCTGAGAGCCACTGTGGCACATGGTGAAGGACAAGAGCCTGCATCCTTTCACTACAGATACTAGGCTGAACATGAGCCTGCCATGTGCCCACTATCAGGAATAGTGTGGCCAGCAGGATGAGGGAGGTTCTCCTTCCCCTGTACTTGGCACTGGTCAGGTCACATCCTGAGCACTGTGTCCAGTTCTGGGCCACTCAATTCAAAAGAGATATTGAGGTGCTGGAACGTGTCCAGAGAAGGGCAACAAAGCTGGTGAGGGGCCTGGAGCACAGCCCTGTGAGGAGAGGCTGAGGGAGCTGGGGTTGTTTAACATGGAGAAGAGGAGGCTCAGGGGGGACCTCATTGCTGTCTACAACTACCCAAAGGGAGGTTGTAGCCAGGTGGGGGTTGGGCTCTTCTCCCAGGAAACCGGCAACAGAATGAGGGGACACAGTCTCAAGTTGAGCCAGGGGAGGTATAGGCTGGATGTTAGGAGGAAGTTCTTCACAGAGAGAGTGATTGGCATTGGAATGGGCTGCCCAGGGCGGTGGTGGATAGGGATAGGTGATAGGTTGGACTGAATGATCTTGGAGGTCTCTTCCAACTTGGCTGATTCTATTCTATTCTATTCTATTCTATTCTATTCTATTCTATTCTATTCTATTCTATTCTATTCTATTCTATTCTATTCTATTCTATTCTATTCTATTCTATTCTATTCTATTCTATTCTATTCTATTCTATTCTATTCTATTCCACTGGCGTCAGGCTGTTGGCAGCAGCATCTGTGCCTTTTGAGCAACTAAACCCAGCTGCAGCTTGCCATTGCTGGTAGAATTAGAGAAATGAAAAAAAAAAAAAAAAGGATAGAGAAGTACAAAAGCACAGCACTGGGAATTTCCCTGCTGCTTTTCAGGGGGCGTCTTTGCCAAGAGATGGTATTCTCAGAGCTAGGGTAGGTATCTTTTACTGACAGAGAGAAGCAAGGAGAAATCATCTGTGGGGCCATCTGCTCCACTAGCAAACAGGAAGGGGAAGACACCTCTCCCACTTCCCAGAGATGTTTGCATTTTCAAGAGAGACAAGGGAAGTAAAACAGCAGCAGTCCATCTAATGATTCAGAAATAACCTGCCTGCAGGAGACACAGGAGGGCATCTGGGCTCTTCCTGTCTCTCTTTCTTACCCAGATGCTTCTTTTCTCTAAGATTTGTTGAGAAGTCAGTGCCCTCTGTGGGCATCTCTCCAAAAAGCCCAAAGGACTCCTCAGGTGGCTCCCCGGGTGCCCACAGGGAGCCATGGATGCTATGGTGATAGCACTTTCACCTTTTTGATCCCTTTCCTGGTAGTAGGCAGGCACAGACAGCAGCCCCTGCATTGCTGTCCCCTTACCCTCATGCAGACACATGCCCTTCCCACCCCCACAACCTCCCTAATGCAATAGTCTGAATTTTCCTCATCAGGGCTAAGTGCTCTGAAGGTCACAGGCAATAAAGCTCCCACTGCTGCCAAAGACCAAGCTTTGCTTCAGCTCTGGCCTTGTCACCACCCTCTCCTTCTTGTGGCATGGTCCCTGAGGCAGTCCAAGAGACGGGTCCCTGGGAGCTTGCTCCTTGACTCTCCTTCCAAACTCCCCCTTTCTTTCTCTGCTCTCATTTATTTCAATTTGCTATGCTTTCTTCTGTGGCTTCAGCATTCGCTAGGGAGGGGGAGAGGAGAGGAAGAAGGGGAGAGGAGGGAAGGGGAAAGGGATGCTCTTAGGCTGGAGATCAGGGGAAACCCTTGTGTTGCACATCTGGGTGATAGGCGAGGGTCAGCTGGCAAGTGGGACTGTGGAATGGAGGGGAGATGATGGCAAACAAATGGCCATGCAAGAGCTGCAGGGGAGGGTGGATGTCAGCCAGCAGCTCATGGTGAGATTCAAAAATGTAAACTCAGATGTAAGGTCAGATTGGAGGTTACAGGGATGTCAGCCAATTTTTTAGGCTGATTTTGGGTGTAACCTCTCATGGTTCAGAACATAATGGAGGTTAGTGAATTGGCAAAGTACTGTCAGGACCTCAGAATGCTCTCGTGGCATCTTCCACTACCACAGCTGACTATTTAATTGCCAATTCAGGGGAAGGAGGGCAATGTGTGCTCAGGGATAGGGAGCAGTGAAGCACTGAAAGTTTTGGGGCATAGAATACTGTGTGAGAGTGGTACTCACAAAATTCATCCCAGTGGAGGCCATCACATTCCTACAATTCGTAGCTAAAGAGGAAGCACCATTAGCAGCACTGCTTATTTTCTTGCACCTTCTGAGTTTTGTTTTTCTTTCTTGATTCCCAAATTGCTTTACTTGCCAGGAATACCTTTCACAAACTCCACTTGTCCCAGCAGACACAAAATCTGCGTTCATCACTCCCTTGGTGCCCTTCCTTTGACTGTGTCATCCTCCATTGCCATTCAGAAGCTTTTGTAGCAGTCTTTGAGGCAGTTCTGGCTCCCACAAACCTGCTGCTTTCCAGAGCACACCAACTCTCTGGTCTGACACAAATGCAATTTAAGATACATGACCTGCCCTTTCAGACCCTGTAATTCCCAGACGTGGCTCCTGATGTCCATGACACTCCCTTCTTTAAGGAATCAGACTGATGTATGATGACACTACTATCCCAGAGCTTGTTTCCATGTCCTTTTGTCCTCTATGTGTCCTCAGCAGATCCTTGGGAAGATGGCTTGCTCTTTTATTCCCTAGGAATCTCTTTACAATGGCTATAATAAACTCCTCAGTTAAACCATCTTGTGGATTGGTTTTAGTCTTTGTAGTCATTCAGCTGTAGTCTAGAAAGGAGAAGCAGTGGAGATGTACTTGAGGAAGGACAGACCTAAAGAGGATGCTTCAAGTTAGCATATAAAATCCAAACCTGGAACTGTTGACAGCCTCAACAAACAGGTGACATATAGTGTATATACTTACAGCTAATATGATCTCCTGTCTGACACACTGAATTATAGCATAAATTTTTAATCCATCTCTAAGGCAGAGATTGAACCAGCCTCTCTCTCTAGACATGTCCTATGCACTTTGGATATTGTTGTTAGTTGATATTATCCATGCTCCTCTCCTCCCAAGAGCTTTCTTTAATCACCCTACATTGCAGGTTGTTCAACTGAGAATTGGAGTAAAGAGAAGAAAGGAAGCAAAAGAGAAAACTTGATGTTCACATCATAACAGGTCTTAAGAGCAAGCGGAAGGTAATGTCACCATCAGTTCTAAAAGCGGGTACAAAAATATAATTAAGGTGCCTGTGTTTCCACGTTGTCCAGAAAGTGTACAGTACCCAAAAATATAATAATACTCAGAGCAATCTAGCATTTTCAAACATATTTCTACCTGTGAAAGTGGAAGGCAAGAGAGAGAATTCAGTTGCTATGGAAATCAGGCCATCTCCATGGGAATTCAGAAAGCAGAGTGTCCTCTTGGCCAGGAAATCAGACACTGAGCAGCCATTGCTTGACCATGGCATCAAACACATCTGAGCTGCTCACAGGGCACACCATTTCCTCACCACTATTGCCCTGTCTTAACATCAACTGAATTCAAGAAGAATTGGGTTCTTACTGGAGTTAAGGACTTGTTTTCTGGGGTGTTCCTGTGAAGGTGTGTTTGCTTTAGCTTCCATTAGTGGCATAGAGATTTACATGGGTGAGAAAAAAGGAATTCTGAGTTTGCAGTTTGGTAAAAGATCTTGCTTTTACATTTGTTAACTGTAGGTTTTGCTTTTCATAGAATCGTAGAATCAGTCAGGCTTGGAAGGGACCACAAGGATCAGTTAGTTTCAACCCTCCTTCCATGCCCAGGGACACTCTACCCTAGATCAGGCTGTCCACAGCCTCATCCAGCCTGGCCTTAAACAATTCCAGGGATGTGGCCCCAAACACCTCCCTGGGCAACCCATTCCAGGGCCTTACCACTCCCATGCTGAAGAACCACCTCCTCACCTCCAGTCTGAATCTTCCCACCTTCAGCTTCCCTCCATTCCTCCTAGTCATGTCACTACCTGATAGCCTAAAACATTTGTTAACTGCAGGTAAACAAGGATATATATATATATATNGCTCCTCTCTTTGCGTTAAGAGACTGACTACAGAATCCTCATGATTTCATTGAGAGATCCCAACCCTTTGCCATAGGTAGGTACTGCTGGCTCTGTGGCTCTCAGGCAAAGATGGTTGCTCAGAAGTTGAGCAGCCAGAGAAGACCCCATGCATAGATACAGATCTCCCTGAAGATCACTGGTTCGCACCCCCTGATTTTACTCCGGTGTCATCATACAAAGGAGGTTGAGAAGCTCTGAAATTAGGAGTGTCATGAGATGCTTTGCTGCAGGGCTCTTCTGCTTTGCCATTACATTTAATCATTGGTGGACACTTGGTCCCTAGGGCCTAAGAGACTGGATATTGCCCTGCTGAAATCAAAGGAAGCTTTGACACAAACAGCAGTGTGCAGGCAATTGGCTGATGGCAAGAGCAGGTGATGGATTTACAGGGTCGAAATCCTTGCTTTGACTGCTATGCAAACACCATATATTACACCTGTAAGTCCTGTATAAGCCAAGAAGATTAAAAAAACACCTTGTAGAAAAGATTCCCTGGTCAGATATGGCTTTGTTCCAGGGGACAACCGCACTGTGGTACAAATGCACGCACGTCATTCAGCACTGGTGGAGATGATGGGGCTTTATTGAAAAAATATCTGAGTGGGTAAGCAAGGCACACAGACAGAACTGTCTGCAAGTGGTGGAGAACACAGCCTGACACTGATGGAAAGCTGTTTGATGTAGTTTTGTCTTCCGATTTGTTTAGATTTCTAGAGCTCGGGCTAAGTTGCTCAACTTAATTTGCAATCATTTAAGGTAAGGGTTAAGTGAAGGTCAGGGTCTACTCTCATTTAGAGGGAAACCTCTGCAGCACTTGCATGCTTTGACCTTTTCAGTGTTTTCTGATTCCGCTGACCAGCTGCGCTCTTTATAGCACTGTTAACCTGCGAGCGGCGCATGCGGAGTGGTCATCTCCCACAGTAATGCAGAAAATTTTGAAAGGTTAAAGTAGTTGAGAATATTCCTGGCAAGAGCAGGTACTGAGTCCCTAGGAACAGATTTTGTGTGTGTGTGTGCAACTTCCCACTCTGCAAGGTTTGCATTAGAAGCGAATGGAAGAGAATGCAAAACAGGGCTGCACGCAGATGTAACCAGGTCACCTAAGTTCAGACAGCTCCGTCTGCAGGTTGTCTCAGCAATCAGCTCAGTGGAGAGAGCACTTTAATACAAATAGGGATTCGTGCTGCCTCAGAGCTCCAAAAAGTAACACTATAAAAAAGTCCAGCAGTAATGTAGCCAGGGGCTCATGTCTTCCCCAAACTTCATATGCCAAACCCTGGGAAATGTCAGGTTTCGACACAACCGCAGCTGATGCCAGGGAGTCCTAAGTGTGTAGTGCCTGGGATGTGGTCTTTCATCAGTGCTTAAAAAGTAAAGTCCTTATGGCCTATGCCCCATCTTTTTTATATTTTAATTTACCCAAACATACTTATGATCCATTTCCTGGGTTTTGCTACTCTTCCTTCTGCTTTTCATGAGGAGAAATGGAAAAATTCTAATGCAAGACTGCCATAGTGAGTCAGGTCTTTTGTCTTTCCAGTACAGCCTTCCGTGGCAGTGGCTAGCCCCAGATGCCTCTTAACCACAAGCCAGCTGTCAGACAGCTTTTCAGTTTTTCCCAGTGCCACAAATACCTGGGGAAGGGGGAAAGTGGGTAGTTTATTCTGGAAAACGAGAGGGGCTTCATTTCATTGTGATGCATTCTGAACATACAGAGTCAAAAGTCTCAGCTTTTGCCCTAGGACTTCAGACTGCCGCAGGCTAAGCCTCTAACTCCCAGATCCATGTGAGAGAGCCATGGGAAATCACTCATCATTAAAAATTCAAGTTGTCCAACGTATCGGTCAAGGACTGACAGAGTTTCCAGGCTACTGCTCTGAGAGAATAAAAAGGACAGAGTGGGAAGTAGAGTCCTCCTCCTGAGCATCCCTGTGAACAGACATGAGCTTTTCTAGCTTTCTCCATCTCAGCAAAAGCCAGGAAGAGCACAAAACCGACGTTTGCCATTCCAGACCACCTTCCAGCATGGCAGGGAAAGGGCTGCTGTTACACATGCTGATAGTGACAGTACACGATATGCAGTCAGCAGTTTGTTGCAATCAGAGCTTCTGCTGAGCACGTATAAAGCCTGCCCCTTTCCCTGTTAATTGAATGTAAGCCCTTTGGTACTTTCCTCTCTTTGATCTCTCTTGGAATGAGACGTAAGGCTATTAAGGCAGAGGAACTGGGTGAGCACAATGCTAGCAGTAATCTGTGTCAGGATGAAGGGATGTTACACAAGAGACTAGGAATGAGATGGAGCACGGTTCCACCATACACACCCCCTTCCTTCCCCTTCTGATCTAATCTGAAAGGCTGCTTTTCAATATTCACCAGATAGCAACTACAAAGTGGCAAAACTGATGGACATAAGGGGGGAAAAGTCATGCAGCAAACACACGTAAAAGAGGCTCGTTTGTGCCAAAGCACTCCTGCATCTTCTACAGCAAAGGCTACCTGCTTACCAGGGGACAGAAACGGCTCTTTGAAGTAAATGCACATTAACTGCATTCAGCATGCAGCATTACTGCAGGATTTAAACACTCCAAAACACCTTGCTACGGAGAATTGCTGATCGCAGTGAGACCAAAATGAGGAAACCTGCAAAAGAGAAAGATTAGAAAATAATTATTTCAGTTCGTACCTGGAGAAATTACTGTTTGGACTGGGGACGCCGTTGTAAGGGTAACAGCTCCGGGAGAGAGGCTGCAGACACAATGTTAATAGCTAAAATGTCAGTGTTAAGCTTCATTAAAAGGAAAAACAAAACAAAAAAAAAACCAACCCAGCTCCCTATCCTGGTTCTGTATTATCATCCATGATTACTTAAGCCAAAGCTTCTATAACACACCACATATTTCAAAGCAAGGTATAAAATTAGCTACTAAGAGCACGTAACACCTCTGAGAAGCACTGGAGGTGAACATACAGCACCTCTCAGGTGGTGTTAGGCATATTGTTAACTTGTCTTTTTTTTTTTTTTTTTTTAGATTTAGG
>VWZI01002420.1:1739431-1756266 GCA_013396835.1 Psilopogon haemacephalus
TAAAATTATGAAATTAAAAAAAAAAAAAACCACCACATGTTTTAGGGACCTGAGAAAATCATAGAATCATAGAATCAGTCAGGGTTGGAAGGGACCACAAGGATCATCCTGTTCCAACCCCCCTGTTTATTTTCAGTTTGAAAGGACATTGAAGTCAGTTGCTATTTCACCATTAAAGCTCACTGGAATTTTTCTGAGATGTTGCCTTGAAAATGCAAACACAGAAAAACTGAAGAAAGGAGAATAAAATCTGAAACACTTCAGTCTGCTTCTGTCTGGTTAAAAATTAAACAAGAAGGTTATGCAGAACAGTAAAAAAAAACCAACCCTTGTAAATGTGAAACCAGCAACAGGGCATTTTTAGCCTGATCTGACCACAGCAGAGTACATACAGAAGAAGGGTGGAATGTCCTGCAGACCCTCATGTTGGAGAAAGCTCAGAGGAAGCCACGAAGATGCTCAGAGAGCTGCAGCAGCTCTGCTGTGAGGACAGGCTGAGAGAGTTGGGACGCTTCAGCCTGGAGAAGAGAAGGATTCAATGAGACCTTGTAGTAGCTTTCCAGTATCTGAAAGGGGTCTACAGAAGGGCTGGGAAGGGACTATTTACAAGGTCTTGTAATGACAGGATGAGGGGTAATGGGTTTAAACTGGCAGAAAGGAGATTTAAACTGAATGTTAGGAGAAGTTCTTTACAGTGAGGATGGTGAGACAATGGCACAGGTTGCCCAGGAAGGTTGTGGCTGCTCCCTTCCTGGAGGTGTTCAAGGCCATGCTGGATGAGGTCTTGAGTAATTTGTTCTAGTAGGAGGTGTTCCTGCCTATGGCAGGGGGTTGGAACTAGATGATCTTTGAGGTGTCTTCCAACCTAAACCATTCTATGATTCTATGTCTAATAAAAATCTGACCATGGATTTTAGTACCTGCAATCACTGTCTGATGGCTCCCTATTGCTTGCTTGCTGTCCTCTGGGCAGATGGTCTCTGCTCATGCTACAGATCTTTCCATGTTTAGCAGCTGTATTGACCCATGTGTCTGAAGGCACTTTTTAAGTAGGAGAGCACATTCCTGCATCTCCTTTGACAGGAAGGGCCACAAATCCTCCTTCCTCTCTAGTCCTTCTCAAAAAGATCTGTGTGGTACAATGTCTCTCCTTGGCTCTATCTGGAGAGTCTAGGTCCAAGGCCAGCACAGCCTGTCCTATTACCGCCCAAAGACAACAGCAAGCCCACTATACGTGAACCAAAAGCATCCCTCAAGCTCATACCATCAACTTGTTTGGTTCCATGGGGCTCTCCTGCCAGCATAGTTATCCTCTCCTCACTGACAGGTGGCAAACTCACCTAACATGCAGCAAATCCTGATCCTCCCTTTGGGGACTTTCCAATAGGAGGTTTGATTGTCTGTTTCCGGATGACAATCACGTGGTGCATGCTAAAAATAGCACCACATTGACTTGCTTCCTGGGAAAACAAATTCCAGTGCTAGGACCTAAACATAATGTTAAATGTTATCATCCAGCTAATCATGTTTTACCTCTGTTGCTATTCCATTTCCATCCGTATAATTTTTTTTTTTTTCCCGGTACGAACCTGGGTCACTTTTGCATATGTCCAATCTATTTTATATATACATGTTCACTCTATTTGCCCACTCAGATGGGAGGCATATGCCTCTTCTCATTTGGGCAGGCCATAGTGTTATTAAAATGGAAATCTGCATGCTTTGGGATCCGACTGCAACATATGTTTAAAAATGAAAGATAATTCTTGACTCGTAACTACCAGAAGAACTCGGAGCTTTTGACTCCACGTGTAATTACCATGAGACCTTAACAGCTTAATTCACCAGGTAATTACATGGTTATTTTTTTTGTTCTATAAAAGGTAAAGAGGTAGCATTTAATTTACAGGGTGCTGCATAATCCTGTAATTACTCGGTAATTTCCGTGTCGTCACACAATAAAAGCAGGAGCCTTCCTGTGGCCCCGATGTGACATGATGAGAAGTCAAACTGGAATCAGCATTGTCAGGAAAATCAGAGCATTTCTTCGCCACCTTCAGACATGAACTTTTAGATTGGAGGTTAGGAAGACTTTTCTTGCTGGAAAAAGTTGGAACAGGCTGCTCAGGTTGGTTGTGGAGTCTCCTTCTCTGGAGACTTTTAAAACCCACCTGGATGAAGAGAAGGCTTCGAGGAGACCTCATAGTGGCCTTCTGGTATCTGAATAAGACTTTAGGAGTGCTGGGAAGGGACTATTAACAAGGTCTCATAATGACAGGATGAGGAGGAATGGGTTTAAACTGGCAGAGGGGAGATTTAAACTAGATGTTAGGAGGAAGTTCTTTGCAGTGAGTGTGGTGAGACACTGGAACTAGTTGTCCAAGGAGGTTGTGGCTGCTCCCTCTCTGGAGATGTTCAAGGCCAAGTTGGATGAGGCCTTGAGCGACCTGTTCTAGTGGGAGGCATCCCTGCCTATGGCAGGGGGTTGGAACTAGATGATCTTTGAGGTCCCTTCCAACTGAAACCATTTTGTGATTCTGTGTTTTCCTGTGTGACCTATTCTAGGTGATTCTGCTCTAGAAGGGGGTTGGACTGGATGATCTTTTGAGATCCCTTCCAAGTTCTAACATTCTATGGTTCTGTAATTAATGATTCTATGAATGAAAAGTTGAGAAAATGAAAGGCATGGGCTGTGCAATGACATCAGAAACTTCACTCCTGTTGCCCTCTGTTTTTGGAGAGTGAACATTACCCTGGGTTTGGGTCCTCTGTGCCTCTCTTTTCTTGCTTCATGTCATTGCAGCTAATGCTTAGAAAGAAAGGCAGTGATAGGGGTTTTGTATCTATTGCTGGCTGGTTATTGTTTCCATTGCCTGATAGCTAGTTTGGTTGTGAGGATCATTTCTCCACATAGTGGAGATACAATGGAGATATCTCCACATAATGGAGCTGTGCTGATTGTGTGCAGTTCTGAAGCCCCCAGCACAAGAAGGACATGGAACTGTTGGAGAGAGTCCAGAGGAGGGCCATGAAGATGATCAGAGGGCTGGAGAACTTCTGCTATGAGGACAGGCTGAAAGAGTTGGGATTTTCAGCCTGGAGAAGAGAAGGCTTTGGGGAGACCTTATAGCAGCCTACCAGTATCTGAGGGGGGCCTACAGGAGGGCTGGGGAGGGACTGTTCACAAGGTCTTGTAATGACAGAACGAGGGGGAATGGGTTCAAACTGGCGGAGGGGAGATTTGAATGGGATGTTAGGAAGAAATTCTTCACAGTGAGGGTGGTGAGACACTGGAACAGGTTGCCCAGGGAGGTTGTGTCTGCTCCCTCCCTGGATGTGTTCAAGGCCAGGCTGGATGAGGTCTTGAGTGTCCTGATCTAGTGGGAGGTGTGCCTGCCTATGGCGGGGGGTTGGAACTGGATGATCTTTAAGGTCTCTTCCAACCTAGACCATTCTCTGATTTTATGATTCTATGATTCTATGATTACAAGAAAGATGCCAATTGCTGGCAGAAATTAACCCAGAGCTCTTGGTAAAAGCCCTTCACTTGCTGCTCCAAGCTGCCTAACCTGGAAGTGCTAAAATATCACACAGAACATTGTCAACTACATAGGGTTGTTTGTGCTACTGTTCCTGCCACACTTCTCCCTTCTTCCCCTGCTCCTCCAGCATAGTAGTAAGGGTTTCACCTGGGGTGTTTGAACACATTATACTGCCCTTTCCACTTCATCTCTAGGTTTAACCACTGTGTTTTGTCAAATGGGGCTTCTGCAAATACACATACTCCATTTACCCAGAAAAGATCAGTGGAGTCTGGTTCCAACCACGTCAGTTTCCCCTGAAAACTCTGATATGTTCAAAAAGGCCCACAAAAAAGTGACAGAATCTAGACCCTGAATAGCATTGGTCACCTGCTGTTTCCATCACCTTCACAGGCTTTTGGGGACACCCCTCACATTCAGGCCTGTGGTGTGACATTTGCTCTTGGGCAGAAAGGCAGTGTGAGAAAGTTTCTCACCCTGAAGTCCCAGAGGAGGACCTGTCCTGGGCTGAGCCCACAGCCAGGAGAGCAGCACACATTTATATAAATAAAAGTAGCACCTGCAGTTACTAACAGTAGAATAAAGAGCCCATTAATCTTCATGTTTCAGAGCATCAGCAGCTAGTGCCAGGAAATAATCTCCCCACAGCCTGGGACAGCAGTGAATGTGTGATTGCTACAGTCACGGGGACCTCTTCCTTTCCCTCTGCTGTCCCTTTCCTCTCTTATGGCATCATTTTTTCCATGCTGTCCTCTAAACTGCAGTGAGATCCCCCTTTAGAGAGCAGGTACCACAGAGCAGTAAAGGAGATTGCTAAGGTGCAGCACTCACAGTGTGTATCACAGCCCTGATCAAAAGATCCTCCTCGTTCTGCCTGTATACTGTAGCCATCCACTCCCTCCCCTCTTGACACAGTAACCCATAAAAACTGGGGTCTAATGCATTAATAATCCGGGAATAAAGGTCCCAAAGTGGCCATTGACATTATAGCCATTAAGGTGCAGTGTGTCAATAACAATGCCTAGTAGGAGAAGAGGCACTGCCTGCGTGTGCGCGAGCATGCATACCCTCTGCCATTTAATCCTACGCAGTGTATTTCCAAGTAGCATCAGCTCCTCTCTGATCTTTGGGGACTAACATGACAAAAAAAAAAAAAACAACAACCTTACATCTGCTACCGTGTGCATTTAACGAGGAAGAAAGAGCTGTTTCAGCCCGGGAAGGACGGAGTGATTCCGAGCCTGCTGTGTCCCACATGCGGGATGATTTATCTGGTTGACACAGCCTGACCACAGCAGTGTTCTTGCACCGTTAATTTCCATGACATTTTCTGTTAATATGAGCAGAGTGGTGTCCTCCTCTGGGATGCCAAGACTCCATAGATCTAGGCATCTTCCTCGGAGATGGAGATATTCCATGTAGGCCTATAAAAAAGGAAAATTAATTGTGTCTACACACCCACATACTTTCTTAAAATACCGCTAATATTTTACATTTCTCCAGCGGCTTTTATCTGAGAAGTTTAGGAAGCACTTGGAAACCTTAAGTCTACAGATCTCACCCCCACTGCCTGAGAAAAAAAAAAAAAAAAAAAAAAGCCCTGTCTGCAGTGCGAGGCAGCAGCTGCTTGGCAGTGCCTCAGAGCCACCAGCAGGTCAGGACAGGACACGAAGATGAGTCTGTTCATCTCCTAAGGAACAGCTGATGAGCAGAAGGCAATTTAGAAGTGATATAAAGGATCGACTCCTACCAGATTATAAGGCCATTTAAAAAAGAAGTCATTTTGGAAAGGAGCATCTCTCTGTAGCGTTTTCTAGACCATGACAGAACTTTGCCCCAGTGAACACAAGCACAGCAGGGTGATTTGGGTTAGCTGTGCTGTGTGCCAGGAGCTCAGGGAACACAGCAGCCCCCTGGGCTATGAGGGTATCAGAATGCAGAAATTCATAATTCAGAGTGTTATTACTACTCCTCTTTCTTTTTCTTCTGTTCTACATGCCCTTTGCTTAAACCCCTGGGATCATCAATCCTCCAACTGGGACTTTGAGACATTGCCCCAAATATAGCTACAATATAGTTAAAGTATTTCTCCTCCTCCTCACTCCTTGGAAGCGAGTAAATAGCTCCTGCAAGCACTCCTAGGTGCTTCTTGGCTATGGCATCTAGTGTTCAATGGTACAAAGATGAACGCCCTTGCCTGAACCAGAAAACCACACCTTAGGAGATGCCTGAACCTCCACTCATCTGGCATATCTTGCAGCTGCTGAAGGTGTAAAGAAGGACCCATGGCTCTGAATCTGGAGCCAGGACACTCAGTGTGGCTGCTCTTCCATTATCGTGATGGACTGCAGAAATGGAAAGCAATGTGAGCAGTAACAAGAGGTTGTCAACAACATCCAAGCAGCAGCTAATTTCACAGAGTGCTGTGCACACCCCCATTAAGGCTGTCTTGCTGTACACAGGCTTTAAGCAAAATATAGATGCTGGCTGTGAAAGGCAGCAGGCGACGTCACCCTCTTGAATGTGACATGAGCAGATTTGGGGAATAAAAAACATTTGGTAAAGTCATTCCTAAAACTTGAAGGAAACCTTGAAGGCTGCTCAGCTTGGTATGAACGAGAACTTCTCCCTGAGGATGGGAGCAAGCATGTATGGCAGTGGGAAGGAATGAGGAGAAGCAGGACTTAGATGAGGACAGTAGAAATCAAGACAGCCCAGCAAGTGGGAAAACTGGGAAGCTGGTAAGTGGATTTCAGGAAACTGACTTGGGTAGAAGTGGATACCCTGTCAAATATTGTTTAAAACTAGCTTCTACAGTGTGATCAATATTCCTGAGGGGAATGTCCTTCAGGAAAAGAGTTGAACATCTCAGAGCGTGGACTAGAGACATGAGTGGCACTTATATATGGACCATCTCAAGATTCAGTGACTCTCTTTGGGACACAGGGACCCAGTGGAGGAGCCGTTTTCTCCTTACTTGGCCAGAAGCAGTCAATACAACTCTGGCTGCACCAAGCACTACTGAATCAGGAACGGTGAAGAAATTCTCCTTTGCCCCCTCTGAGAAGGCACATACAGTCTGGGCTGAAAAGCCACAGCAAGTGCAGAAGTGTCTTGGGCCTTGCCAGTTGGCTTTCCCTAACCCAGAGCTGGAGCAAAGGGAAAACTGAGCTGATTTTCTGAAAGGGCCAGAGCAAGTCACAGCTCTCTGCTATGCCCTGAAGCTGCAAAGGAGGAGAAGTACATCATGTTACTGACCCACAGCAGAAGAGAGCGACAGTGAAAGAGAGATCTGTTCGGCTGCTCTGTGACACTGAATTTCAAAGAGAAAGATTGCTCAGTCCAACCAAGCGAGAAATCTTCTGCATTTTCCCAGAATATCTTTTCATGACTTGGTTAACCTATGATTAACCCTAGGCCAGGCATCAGGAGCTCTGCTCACCAGAGAAGGAGGAGTATGGAATATTGTGTATTTCATTCTCAGAGAGAGAAAAGGCCAAGCTACAAGAGATTCTGACGTGACCAGCCCACTTTTAGATTTTAGGGGAATGATGATGCACTGTAGCAAGCCTGAACCAGACTTCCAGAAGTTGCAGTGAAGTCAGAGGAAAGCAAGCAAAAAAAGATTAGCAGGAAGCTTGCTAGTTTGATCCACACAGGTCAGAAAGAGAGGAGGAGAAAAAGGGACAGTGAGGCTTTGAAGAATTTATTCACTGTGTTTGAAGCAGGACCTATCAGGTGCAAGGTGTAGCATCTGGCCCACACCCTGCAGTGACATGGCAGCCAATGGTATTTTCAGCAGGTTGCTAGAGATGTAATCAAGATCTGGAGCTGGCAGTGTGCGTAGTTGCTCTGTGGAAGCAGTCAAACTCTTGTTCTATACATCAGAGGAATCAGTGACTTCCACAAGTGGAGCATCCTCCGAGAAGTGCTGCTTCCAACTTGATGGGTCCACTCCCCATCACTTCTGAACTTGATGGGTCACTCCCCATCACTTCTGAACCTAGTGAGGTTTTAAAAACCCCCAAAGGTATTGTAAATATTCTGCTCCTTGGAAAGTAGTAATAACGAAAAAGCTGAAAGCTCAGGATTCACTCTGCAGAACCAGAAACAAATTTCAGCTGGGCCAGCCTCTGCCACGAGATCTGCAAAACAGAGCCAGGAAAAGAATAGGAAACTGGTCATGCTGGTGGAAGGAGACGTGCTTGAAGTGACAGACAGTGTATTTGCTTCAGAAGAGTGTTTCCAGGTGAGGAACTTAAGGCATAAGTAGTAATGCAGTCCAATATCAAACAGGTGTTCTGTGGCTGTGGTGTCCTTTCTGACATCAAGCACGCACACTGCACTGCTTGCTGGAGCTGCCTGAAGTGAGCTGGTCTCTCTTTGCAACGTTTCTAGTTTCAATTCTTACAAAGATGCTTGCTTTGAGGTCACACTGGGGTGTGTGTGATTCACTCAGGCCTTCTTGTGTCACACAGAGGGAACTTTCAAGGGGAGGTCAGTCAAAATTCTACAGAGATGCTTTTTTTTTTTTTTTTTTTTTCATTATTTTTTTCAAACTGTGTTGAAAGCCACATTTGACTCACCCCTCCTGCCCCAATTCTGTGAACAAACCTCATCTGAACTTTGAGTTAATTACCCAGCCACAGCTGGTCTGGCTTGCTGTGCTGCTGTGGATACTTCAAACAGAGGCAATATCTCCAGGAAGAAGGGGATGCTGAATTTTGCTGAACACACACCATTTTTGCCAGATCGCTTGGCCATCTGAAAGAAGCTCTTGCTAGAAGAGTTTGGCACATTGATGTCATCTGGTCACAATTCCAAAGGATGCTGGATAACCCATGGTTGTTGAAATGTTGCTCAGGGACACATCCCCACCATTCCCAAGTCTACAGCTGTTTGGAAAGCATTCATCCACAGGGTGAATGCAACTGGCTTCAACCCAGTTCTGTGCACTGTGCCACTGTGGCTTGCTCCACTTACTTCAAAGCCTGCTGTTTCTCCTTCACCTATTTTCACAGACCCTAGTATGGCCAGAGAGTTCTAATCACAGATGCATTCAAGGTCCCTTAGGAATCACAGTGGTCCTCAGACCAAAGGACACAGTGGGTGTCTGTTTCTTACATGCATTTTGAGCTGCATGTGCTCTTCTTTGTGTCCACATTGCAGACAGCAAAGGTTACACGTGCAGCCCCAGCATCAGAAATGTACAGAGAAGTGTTAGAGGAGAGAAGGGTTCTTAGATGCTTTAATCACCTTTTTGCTCCACCTCTTGATGTGTACCTGGACCTTATGAAACTCTTTGATACGAGATCTCATCCCTGTGTGTACAGTCATTCCGTTTTGGAATTGAACAGGAGGTTGAAATCTCCAGATACTAGTCCAGCAGCTATGCTTACTGGGGCAAAGATAAGACAAGATAGGAGGTTCTTGGCCCTGGGCTATCTTGCCTAGAGCTATCTAGAATGCAGAGGGGAAAAGCAGAAGGGAGGCAGCAGCATGGTCAGCTGTGAATAACTTCCTTTCCCCATTTCTTTTAAATCCTTTCCTATTATTTATTTTATGTCAGTTTTGCTGATTAATTATAAATGATGCAATCAAGGCCGCTTGCATTTCTGTCTGTTCCAATAACAGAGGTCACTGGTCATTCCCCCAGGGGACCCTGACTTCTGACTGACCATCCATATCTCTCACAGTTCTCTCCTTTCATCCACAATGACGCACGGCGATAGCATAGCTCTACAGACTGGGTCAAGAGAAGTGTCTCTTCCATTTCTTGCCAGTGCAACACTTCAGAAGAGGAGGAAAGAACAGCAAGAGGATGCTGAGGCACAGCCATACCAAATGGGATTTTCCCTCCGCTGACAGGGAGCCTTTAATTTGAAAAGCATCCATCATCCCTAGGGATATTATTCACAAGGATAGAGAAACCATCTCGAGCAGCTAACTCCCTTCACTACAAAAAGCTGGCAGGCTACTTAGTGCAGCTATTTACTATTCTTTCTGCACAGCCCACAACTGGTCACATGGAAATCCTTTTCCTCTGTGGCTACCTGACAGATCTTTCAGAATAACAGACTAAATCAAACAATCACACAACGAACAAAGCAGGAAAGAAAACACTTTCCAGAATGAACTGGAGAAAGTCTCTCGCTTGTTTGGTGGGTTTTTTTGGTTGGTTGGTTGGTTGGTTGGATTTTTTGATCGATGTCAAAGGGCCCCTTGGTGTTCAGCAAATTAAACTGCAGCAGTTGGATGGCATTTTTGTGGCTGTAGTGACCCAGGGATCCGGGCAAGAGAAAGGCTAAGTGGTATGTAAGTCATGGACTCCCTTTCTCCCTAGCTCTGGGTACGAGGTGCAGAATGGGGCTGTGGCATGTGCAGCAGGAAGCTCCCTCTGACAACAGTCCTGCATTCCCTCCTACTCATGCCACTGGACAGATAACTCTCATCCCAGAGGCTTTAGTGACAGAAGGATGCATCCAAAACCACCTCTAATTAGTGTCAATCAATCATTTCCATGAGCCATTTGTGCTTTGCATTGGCAGACATGCTCCTGCAGTCGCTGGCTATAGCTCAGGTTCCACAAGCCAGGCATGTCTACGACTGAAAAGTTTGGGTTTAGATGGGGTGGACTGGAAACACTGAACCCTGTGGGTTCACTAGGGACAGGGCTTGCTGGCATACAGGGTACTTTTGGGAAAAAAAGTTGACAAAATGTTGAGAGGCACGTGGAAAAGCAAAGGAAAGAGGCTGGCAAGCTGTGGAAGAGCGAGGGTTGATGACGCAGAATCACAAACCATGGCTGTAATTGGGCCTTTGTCAGCAGAGTGGCTCCCAGTGCTGTGGAGTTTAGAGATTCATAGGATCAAAGTAATAGGCAGGGAATTTTATGGGCACCGATGCTATTGGACCCGAGCAGCGATTTATTCAGGAAGATCTGGACATCAAACCAAAACTGAACAGTTTTTCATTACCCATCTAGCTCCCAGCAGTGACTCATGGAAATCAAATTTTGAGCTCTTTCACCAGCTTCTGCGAATTAATGTGGGCGAACAAAGGTCAGAGGCACAAAGTCAGATGGTTTCAAGCAGTCTGGCTGAGGACTTGACCTTAAACCTAGAGCAGGACTTAATCCAATGTCCAACAGTGGAAACACTGCATTCATTATATTAGTAGGAGGAATCTAAGCAGCTTCAAAAAGTGCTCTCTGATCTGAAGGATGATCAGATCCAGAGACCTAGTTCGACTGTCTAGGAAAATGGAATCTGGGCCTGTGCTTCCCTGGGCTTTTGCTGCATTTGCAGACCAACTGTTTGAGATGCTTTGGCCAGCAAAGGAGCTGGCAAATAGATAAAACTGCAAGGTAACCTGAGCTCTTAGCATACCTTCAACAGATTAGTTAACACTTAAAAAATGCCAGCCCTCAAGCAAATAACTTGATACTCTGCTGAATTTGCACAGTCTCAAGCACAGCAGAGTCAAAGCTCTGGTCTAAGGCCAGATCACAACAACCAGTGCTGAGCTCGACAGGCGGAGAGGGGCTTAATTTTGACAGGCAGCCTCTGGCAGAGCTTGCCATAACAGCTACCAACCCAGCTGTCTCCCTGCCCCTCTGTCTGGGATAAGCACTCACTGCTGCTGTGTTAACTTCCTCTGTCAGTGCAGAGGCTGATGGTAAATCACTCTGTGGAATGGAGAAGATGATGGTGTAGGCAGAAGCACCCTGTCCACATCTCTCTCTGAGGAGTTGCATCCTCTGGCAGGTGAACAGTGGACACCTTTGATTACTGCAGCGGGTTTGTGCAGTAAACATAAGGGTCACAGCTCACCTCGTGCTGCTATATTTCCCAGCACAAACCTGCACTTCTCTGGGTGGTATACGCCATTTAAGTAAACTACATGAATTTATGCACTTTGTTTTATTGAAAGAAGAATTAAAAAATGCAAACAATACAAACCAAACAAAAAAATCCCCAGCTGCTGTGGTTTTCTTTGAGGAGGAAGGAAAAGACTGATTACCCACTTTCCTTCTTGAACATAATTCCAAAGCAAAAGTGGTCACTTTTCACTTGCTATGAGCCCACATGTCCTGTACCTGTTACAGATTCTACTGGTTTGAGGCTAATTGGAATATTTCAATGAGAGAAATTAGATTATTGGCTGTGAAAAGAAAATACAGTGATGTCTAAATTACCCAGTCATTCTGCTGGGATATATAAAAGCAAGAACACAAAAACATAAGACAGTCTCTGCCTGGCTTTTGCCATATTAACTCTTCTTTCTGACCCTGCACATTTCCCAAGAGATCATTCTGCTTTTAACACCTCCTGTTGATCTTTCCAAATCACCTTGCACGTAAGGGAGATTCTGAGATAAGGGAGATGTGGTGGTTGGCCTGATAGGCCAAAATAGGCTTTTACATGTCCTAGCCTGCCCAGACATGTTTTTCTGCTCTCCTTCCTTTTGTTGTGGGGAGAACCAACGAAGAGAAAGAGGACAAAGAAACTGGAGCCACTGAGTCTGAGAGACACTGGCTTGCCCAGACTTGTTTTGCTCTGGTTTATATTCTGTGGCAAGCACTTGGCTTGTGCTTGCCTCGTGCAAGGCCTTTTTCCCGGATTTGGGTAAAGCAAGCCTATGGCTTCACCTAATATGGTCAAGCTAGGGTAACTGCCATTCTGATTGGCTATTCTGTGTCCAAAGGCCCACTAGTCTTGGGCTGATTTGTTAAAAAGAGATGAGTAGGTAACACAATGTGCTCTGCCATCATATCTGTGCTTGCCTGCTGCTGCCTTACTGCTTTCTGCAGTGTTATGCTTTGCTAAGCTATAAGCTTGTTTGTTTGCCAGGAAATTGCCTGCTTGAAGTTTACCAGGAACAGGCATAATTGCCTCCACGTGACCTGCCTGCATAGCCAGTGTGACATCTGTGCTCAGACCGCACATCACAAGACATTCTGCCTACACCTGAAAGTCTCTTGCCAAGATGGGAAGTCCTGCAGATACGCAGATCATCCAGAGAAATCAGGACCAGCTCAGAGATTGTCTGCTCACTTTCCTCAGCATCCTGTGAAGCCTGGGAAGAATCAGAAGCCTCAGTGGCTGACAAGAAGACACTGACAGAATTCCCTGAAAGTGTTTGGGTACTGTCTGAAGCTGTAGCTAGTCCTGAGAATAGGGACACTAATATTTTGTGAGTAAATACTTAAAGCCTCTTGCAATTCATTAATTGTCTTCTGCTGTAAGCAGAAAGGAGCTTCCTTGAGTCTATGAAGTGGGCAAGTGGTATTTTGACTGCAAGAACTTTCTCTTCCAGTTAAATTAATGTTTATATATTTTTGCTAGATATTTCTAGATCTATTCTATGTATTCATATGTACAATATTTCCATGACCGCTGCAGAAGAACTTGATTATTATTAAAATTAGTGGTTGGGGTGGTGAGAGTTCTGAATACTGATAATTAATAAACAATATTAATTTTGAAAAAAAACATCTTACATCAACTAATTATCACAGGAGAGGGTGGAAAGAAGGTGGAAGAATGGTTGGGAGCCCCTCCTGGGCACTCTGACTGCTGGAATGGGTCTTGTATTTTCTGCATTACTTTTTCCTTGTATATAACTGTATATAGTTGTAAATATTTGTAATATGTTTTATAAATATGCTTGTAAATTGAGAACAAGGGGACACAGTTTCAAGTTGTGCCAGGGGAGGTATAGGCTGGATATTAGGAGGAAGTTCTTCACAGAGAGAGTGATTTCCCATTAGAATAGGCTGCCCAGGGAGGTGGTGGAGTCGCTGTCTCTGGAGGTGTTCAAGAAAAGCCTGGAGGGAGCACTTAGTGCCATTGGCTAAGGCTGGGTGCTAGGTTGGACTGGATGATCCTGGAGGTCTCTTTCAACCTGGCTGATTCTCTTCTCTTCTCTTCTCTTCTCTTCTCTTCTCTTCTCTTCTCTTCTCTTCTCTTCTCTTCTCTTCTCTTCTCTTCTCTTCTCTTCTCTCTCTTCTCTTCTCAGCTGTGAATATGAAGCTTCATTCTTTAAATTCCAGATGGCTGAGTTTAGTCTGGTTTAATCCTTTTTCAGGGGACGAGGTGATGCCCAGAACCACTGCAGAGATATTTTTCAGCCTGGGACCTCCAATCCAGCTGTTGTGACACAGCCCTTTGCATTCAGGATGTAGTTGCCCAGTTTGCTTCCCTCCTCTAGTCACCTCTCAGCAGTGGAACTGCAAGTCCACGGGCCTATAAATGACTAAATCCAAGTACAAGCTGAGGAGGTGAGTGTGCTCCCACGTCCCTGTTAAAATGTATTAGCATCACCCAAGATGGCTATAAGGCAGCAGGCTTTGAGGAGGAGTCCTGAAGGGGAGGGAAGATTGTGTCTTATTTGGACAGGATGGAACTGAGCAGATGTGGTCAGTCAGTGCAAAGAGCTTCATTTCAGACAATCATCATCATCACTACCAACTCCAAACATTAAAGATTTTCTTCTTAGATGAAAAATGATACAGCTCATTTGATGACAATAAATCCAGCTCCTGAATAAAAAAAAAAGTCCTTAAATATTTCAGTACTTTGGGACTGACTCATGCTGAGCTTGAAATTTGGAGGTTTGCAGCAAAACTCCAGCTATGCTTGAGCTTAATGAAAAAATACATAGACAGGGTCATTTAGAACTAAGCTGGGTTCTGCAGGCACTGAGCTATACTTACAGCATTATCCCAAATTTTCTTTTCTCTGCTACAAACCAGAGAGTAGCTCTTCTTATCTCTCACAGACACCAACATCAGTCATAGGGGCTTCAAGGTTTTAGCTCTTTCTTTCAGGTGCTCACTGGTCCAGGGAATGAGAGCAGGAACCTGTACACACATGAAGAACACAAAAAAACAACATCCCCTGCTGCTGACATTCCCTGTGAGGATTGTATTTCTTGTGCCAGACTTCTGCACTGAATTGTGCTGAGTAGAGTGCAGGGAAGATGTAGAGTGAAGGGAAGATGTGGAATAAGGTCCTGCAGAGAAATTATGAGACAGGAGATTGTCAAATGTTCAGTAGAAGAGAAGGATATAGAGTTCATAATGAAACTCATTATGTTAGGAGAAAAATGAGGCTCAATCCAGAACAGTCTTTGTCCAGGATGCTGTGGCCAGATCTAAGGACAGTGCACAAAGAAGGGATCTCAAATTTAAAAGGGGCTTTGCTCACTAGTGACAGGTCATTGTGTGAGCCATATCCTGACCAGGAGATTAGCAGCACTCAGTTTGCTCAGAGGACAGCACATCTCAAAGGGGAGAGGATGCCTGGCTCCAATGGATATTTCATTAGATTCATAGAATGGTTTAGGTTGGAAGGGACCTCAAAGCTCAGCCAGTTCCAACCTCCTGCCATAGGCAGGGACATCTCCTACTAGAACAGGTCACTCAAGGCCTCATCCAACCTGGCCTTGAATACCTCCAGGGAGGGAGCAGCCACAACCTCCCTGGGCAACCTATTCCAGTATCTCACCACCCTCACTGTAAAGAACTTCCTCCTAACATCCAGTTTCAATCTCCCTTCTGCCGGTTTAAACCCATTACTCTTCCTCCTGTCATTACAAGAGCTTGTAAATAGTCCCTCCTCCTTGCTGACTCTCATGAGGTTGGCCTGTGCCCACCTCTCCAGCCTGTCCAGGTCCCTCTGGATGGATCCCTGCCCTCTGGGAAGTCAACTGTGCCACACAGCTTGGTGTCATCTGCAAACTTGCTGAGGGTGCACTCAATTCCTCTGCCCATGCCACTGACAAAGACGTTAGACAGCACTGGTGCCAGCACTGACCCCTGAGGGATGCCACTTGGCACTGTTCTCCAGGTGGACATGGTGCCCTTGATCACTACTCTGTGTGTGACCATCCAGCCAATTCCTTCTCCAGTGAGTGCTCCACTCATAGGGCATAGTGTCTTCCCAAGAAGGCTTGAAAGCTTTTCTCCACTGTAAAACAGACATTCCCAAGAGAATGTCCAGTCCTGCCTTAGTGTCATCCTGTTCTGCTGGTTGTGTGGGGTGGGGAATGATGGGATAAGTTTATTTGTTTTTTATTTGCCCCGTGATTTTTCAGATGAGAGGAGAAGAGCAGGGCCCAGCAGGCTAATCCAAAGCAGACATAGATCTGCTCTAACACATTGAAGTCCCAAGGAGTGTTTGGATCTGTTGCCACTGACCAGGCTTGCGATAATGAATTGCATACTCTAGGGATCAGAAGTTCCTCTTGCTTATACTGAATTAGCCTTTGACTGTGCAGGGATTCTTTAAAGCAAAAACTCCTCTTGGTAAAGACAAACTTTTCTTCCCTGAGTCAGAATTTTTTGTCTGGAAAGGAGATGGAGGTAGAGAAAGGCTCTGTTACCATGGCCCACACTGGAAAGGAGATAGTAGGAGTCTGAATGGGGTTAGTGTCTCAGATGGTATAAAGATGAAATGAGGTAAAGAAACAGTGACAGGAACAATGATAGGATTTGTAAAAGTGTGCATTTTCCCTGCATTTCCTCTAATTTATCCCCTTCCTCCTTGAAAGGTGGGAGGAGAATGAAAAAATACAGAAGAGGGGAAAAATAAGGAGGCCCTTGCAGCAAGAATACAAAAAAATGAGAGGGGGAGAGAGAGAGAAAGGGAGAGCTTGTTGGAGAGCATCTCTTTCCTTTGGGCACTGAAGAGTTCCAACATCAAACCTTCTGTCCTCATTAAGAAGCCCTGTGTCTACCGTTGTGACATCTTTATTCACACACCCCAAGACTTCAAAGCCTTCAGGAGATGTCCTTGGTGGATTTAACATAAAAAATACGAGGAGATGAAACAGAGCAAAAGGCAGCCTGGTGTATTCTTGTTTTAATTAGACCTTGGGTGGAGAAAGGGGGGGAGGCGAGGAAGAAACAGAAGCACAGAGATGCACATTAAGGTGTGAAAGCAAACACACACATGCACCCACATGCAATCTTCATCGCTGGGACTCAAATTTTCACAGGCTTTTGGAATGGCAATAGACTCTGGATCTCAGAGTAATGTTGTTTTGGGTTTTTTTTCCCCCCAGCCTCTGAAACAGATCCACATTCATCTCAGGAGTAACAAAGTGCTGTAGGTAAAATACACATTTTTGTTGCCTAAACAAGAAGCTTGAAGTGTAACTAATAAGAGACAGAATTAAGAAAAAGGAGTTATGGAGGACAGAGGAGAGATAAGCTGAGCATTCATTAGCAATTAAATGTAGATCTAGGGAGAACTATTTCTGTTCTGCTTCTGATTTGTGTCCCAACTC
>VWZI01002420.1:1756632-1779669 GCA_013396835.1 Psilopogon haemacephalus
AAACCCACAAAGAATTGCACTGGAATTAATTTGGGGAAAAAAAAAAAAGTTTAAATTAATATTTATAAGCCTTTCTTCTTGGTGTCTAGCCAGGTCGAGGACCAAGTTAGCTACTTCTTGCAGAGAGTAAATATCAAATCATAATTTAAAACTTTACTAAAGAAAATAGAAGTTCTGCTCTCTTCAGAATCACAGAATTGCAGAATGTCAGGGGCTGGAAGGGACCTCAAAAGTTCATTCAATTCAACCCCACTGCCAGAGCAGCATCACCTAGAGCAGATCACACAGAAACGTGTCCAGGTGGGTCCTGAATGTCTCCAGAGAGGGAGACTCCACAACCCCCCTGGGAAACCTGTTCCAGTGTTCCATCACCCTCACAGGGAAAAAAATTCTTCCTTGTATTTATATAAAACTTTCTATGCCTCAGCTTCCACCCTTTGCCCCTTGTCCTGGCATAAGGCATCACTGAGCAGAGCCTGGTTCCAGCCTCTTGGCATTCACCTTTTATGTATTTATAAACATTGATGGGGTCACCTCTCAGTCTCCTCTGCTCCAAGCTGCAGAGCCCCAGCTCCCTCAGACTCTCCTCATAAGAGAGATGTTCCATTCCCTTCATCATCTTTGTGGCTCTACACTGGACTCTCTCAAGCAGCTCTATCTCCTTCCTGAACTGGGGGCCACAGAACTGGACACAGTAGTCCAGATGTGGCCTCACCAGGGCAGAGTAGAGGGGGCAGGAGAATCTCTCTCCACCTACTAACCACAGCACTTCTAATACATCCCAGAATGGCCTCCTCTTCTCCAGACTGAACAGCCCCAACTCTTTCAGTCTGTTCTCATAGCAGAGGTGCTGCAGCCCTCTGAGCATCCTCATAGCCTTTCTCTCCTGCTAGATATTTTAGGTATTTTCTACAGCCATTCTGTTTATAGAAACACCCATAGAGGCACTGAGGGTAATATCCACAGAGGGCACACACAATTCCAGCAGATCAACAAGATGACTACCATCTGTAAAGTCTAAGCAGCATTTTAAAACAGGTGAAAACAAACAAACAAACAAACAAAACTCAGGGAAAAAAAAAAAAAAGGATCAAAATCTTTTCCCAGCCCTGCCCCAGTGTCAGGGCCTGATAATCTAGACTCAATTAGAGCATTATTAAGTAGGTCCTACACCTGGCCCTACTCGTTTGCAGCTATTCCTGTTGACAATGGCACTGATTAGCTGGTACAGCAATGAATTGGCTTGATCCCTGCAGTACCTACCACCCTCCTCCAATTTGCATTTTGCAGCCAGCTCTGGTCCATATGGAAGAGGGGAGGCTTGTGCAAAAGGAAGGTGAGATTTAGAAGACACCAGCAACGGGAGTGAGCTGCCTCTTTTGCACAGGCAAGGCAGACACAGGGACAGGGCACTCACTCCCCCAGCAACTCTGAATTCCAGTTCATTATGGAACTAGCTGATACCTAATAGGAAAGAAGCAGATCCACATGCCTGCTCTCACTTTGGAGCCTGTGGCTGTGGGCCAGTAAGAAAAATGTGGGTATTGATTTGATTATCTTGTTTGTCCACCTAGACTTGTTGGTTGCATCTGCTTTTCCCAGTTCAAATGAAGTATTTTCTACCGATTAATTAATTTTAATTTGTTTTCACTTTGAGTGCAAGATTTGGTTTCTATTGACAAGGAGTACTCATATTCCTAAGCTACCCACAGTTAAGCAGTGTTGCCACACTGCTCAAAGCTAAAGCTCTCCATTGTACTTTAAAAAAAGCACTTTAGATATTGACCAAAACCTCTCCCTTTTGCCTGCATGGTTTCGAGACAAGATAAAAACTACATCATTCAACTACCTTCTCATGGACTGAGGCTGCCCATGGAAATACAGAGTCATAGAATTGTCAGGGCTGGAAGGGACCTCAAGTTCCAACTCCCCTGCCACAGGCACGAACACCTCACATTAGATCAGGTTGCTCAGACCCCCATGCAGCCTGGCCTTAAAGACCTCCAGGGATGGGGCTTCCACCACCTCCCTGGGCAACCTGTTTCACAGGTCTCACCACCCTTGTGTTGAAGAACTTCTTCCTAACTGAATCTACCCATTTCTAGTTTTGCTCCATCCCTGCCCCCCCAGTCCTATCACTACCTGACAGCCTAAAATGTCCCTCCCCAGCTTTCCTGTAGCCCCCTTCAGATATTGGAAGGCCACAAAAAGGTCTCCTCAGAGCCTTCTGCTCTCCAGACTGAACAGCCCCAACTCTTTCAGTCTGTCCTCATAGCAGAGGTGCTCCAGCCCTCTGATCATCCTTGTGGTCCTTCTATGGACATCTTCCAGCATTCTTGTAATCGGGGCTCCTGAACTGGATGCAGTACTCCAGGTGAGGTCTCAGCAGAGTGGAGTAGAGGGGCAGAATTATCTCCCTCATCCTGCTGACCACACTTCTCCTGATGCAGCCCAGGCTCTGGTTGGCTTTCTGAGCTGCAAGTGCACACTTCTGGCTTGTGTTGAGCTTCTCATTCACCAGCTCCCCCAAGTCCCTCTCCTCATGGCTGCTCTCAAGCCAGTCACCGCCCAGACTATATTGGCGCTTGGGATTGTCCTGACCCAGGTTCAGGACATGTAACACCAACTCCCATCTCAGTCAAGAAAGGATTGCCAACCAGGTTAATTTCAGGGTTATCTCTTTACTTGGGATTTTTAAACTGATCCCAGACATCCATACAAGTACGTGTAGGGAAGTTATTTTGGGTATATGTCTCTTTGGAGGCAAAATGACTCTGTTGGTGGGTCACAACTGCTGCTGGGGTCTCCAGTGATGCTGTGTTGGTATATTCCCTCTCACCTTGGCCTGATCCATCCAAGGCTCCCATTAGCAGCAGAGCTTCTGGTTGCTTTTGTGGGTGCAGGAGATGGGCTGAGAGAATTAGAAAGTCAGAAGATGAGGTGAAAAGCTGGGCACAAAAAAAGACAGAAAGATTAATGGCAGGGACACAATCAAAAACAAAAGTTAAAATGGAAATGTTAATCATTTAAAAGAGGGTCTCAGTGGAATTACTTGCTTTATGGCTCAGAATAAAAAGTAGGAAGGGGAAAAGAAGGAGGAGAAGTCCCAATAAGAATAATTTAGGGCTTTGTGTAATGAGCTGCCTTTTCTTTTTGGGTAGTTCACTCTGGTGCCTTATCACTTACCCTGTGATTGACTGAGTCCTCTCTTTGCCTGCTCCTGCTAAATGGTGATTCACCATCTGGTAGTCNAAAAAAAGAAAGAATAGAATCATGCCTAGCATATTACTTACAGATGAAAGTCAGCGCGAGCCCAGCAGTGAGGCAGAGGGAAAGGACTTGACTCTTGCCTCATTTGGGTAGTTTCCAACTGACACAGCAAGGGATGTGTCTGCTTCACTGTTGAGAGTGGCAGGCACTGAAGAAAGGGCTGGATAAGGTAAAGACTGGACAGTGACTTCAGTGAGACGTGAAGAATGGGAAAGATGAAGGCTCTGAAGGGCTGGTGGAGCCTGATAGGGATGTGTGTCTGTATGTGTAGGACATGGGATGGAAACTGGTGTGGGTAGCTTGCACTGAGCCTGGGGGCAGTGAATATTTGGTGTACTTCACTGCAGTCTGGACTTGTCAAGGGTGATGTCCCCCACGCAAGAGATGATCTATATTGGATTTTGCACTGCCATCTCTGTCTCTGCCATCTGTGGAGGGAGCCTTGAATATGCTGAATGCTGAGCAGCCTGCCCAAGATGAAGGAGCGAGATCCTCCCCACATGGCTGATGGATTAACCTTGCCAATGCCTAATTGCAACCCCATTTCTCTCCTGCTCGTTACTGGCCCTGTCTCTGCAGTCTCTGTGCTTACCTGGTCTGCTGTGCTCTCATTATATCTTTGTACTGCACCAGCCCTCTCTGCTCTCATTTCAGTTGCCTCCTCAAGGTGCTCTAAGTAATTCAAGTGATAAATAATAACAATAATAATGCAGAAGCTGTTTGAATTGAGCTTGATTACTACATGGCTGAGTTTAGGCTTGATTGACTGAAAGCAGCACATACCCCCCTCAGTTGTTATCCTGAGACCTTCATTTTCACAATGCAACATCTCTCTTTGTAGCCTCAAATTGATCAGGCCTTGAGGCCACTGCCAACCCACAACCCCATCAGTCCCAGAAACACCACCCCCTGCCTCCCTCCAAAGCATGATTTGATTTAAATTTTCTTTTTTATTTTGGCACATCATATAATGAGGAAAGAACACGAGAGGGGAAATATTCTGTTTCTGCACAGAGGCAACAGAGATGTGTTTCCCCTTGTTTTCTAGGCAGGCTCCCTGTTGCCTGAGAGGGAAGGTGTTGGTTTGCTGGGGCTTCAAAGTATATATTTTTTTTTGCTGGTTAACCTGGATGCACCCACACATTCCTGAATGTTTGATTCAAGCCCTGCCTGGTTTCACACCACTCGTCTGATGGGTTATATATCTATGTGCACTAAATTGGAAGGAGAGAAATACAGCCTCTAAATCACCAAAAGATGTAGTGGACCCCTGTTGAACCACTGGATATTATTTTTTCCCCTGATATCACTCCTGTAAGACCCATGCATGGTACTCCCACTACTTTGCTCCCCTCGGCCCTTTCTATCACTCAGGAGAGTTAGTGGTGGAGCTGCCCAGCTGTCTTACCTCCAAACAAGCAAAAAGCAGCTCTCCAAAGACATCCTTAGTTTTTTCCTGCTCATCTTACATCAGCTAAACTCTGCTGCTGTGCTTACATCTGTCTGTGCTGTGTTTTCCAGGGACATGCCCATATCAGGGGCAAGTGAAAGCATTTAGTAACACCTTTGGCTGAGCCCAAGAAAGATGAGGAGCAAATGAATGTGTGCAAAGTGGAAGCTGCATTTTTCTTGCCTTAATACAGTACAGATGAATGAAATAAAAAGGAGGGAAAGAAAACAACTAATTTTCACTCATTCTCTTAGCAGCAGCAGTCAGTGTAATGCTATAGCCAGGAGCATCTGAAAGACAGAAGGAATTCTGGTAACAAGAAAAATGCTGTTGTATAGACCTAATTATAGTGATTGCACCTGTTAGAGAAAACAATAAGCAGTAAAATGAATAAACCTTCTTGGGACTCATTTTATCAATGAAGCGTGAATGTGTGAAAAGTCCACAGAGAAAATCTACAAAGAAGACATCAGTGGACTCACACACACTCCTTTCCCATCTCCCATCCTGTGTAATCAGCTGGGCAAAGTAACCAAAGGAAACTGTGCATTCATCCGCAGCACTATGTGGCCATATGCACAGGACCCATTAATAGGATGCCTTCTCACTCCTGGTCAATACCAGGATCACTGAATTGCCAGGGCTGGAAGGAACCTCAAGGATCACCTAGTTCCAACTCCTCTGCCATGGGCAGGGGCATCTCACGCTAGATCAGGTTGCTCAGAGCCAAGTCCAGCCTGGCTTTAAAGGCCTCCAGGGATGGGGCTTCCACCACCTCCCTGTGCAACCTGTTCCAGTGTCTCAGCATTCTCATGGTGAAGAACCTCTTCCTAACATTCAATCTGCATCTACTCACTTCTAATTTTGCACCATTCCCCTCAGTCCTATCACTACCTGGAACCCTAAAAAGTCATAGAATCATAGAATCAGTCAGGATTGAAAGGGACTACAATGATCATCTAGTTCCAACCCTCCTGCTATGGGCAGGGAAAATCCCTCCCCAGCGTTCCTGTAGGACCCCTTCAGATACTGGAAGGCTACAATAAGGTCTCCTCACAGACTTTCCTTCTCCAGACTGAATAAGCCCAACTCTTTCAGCTTGTCTTCGTAGGAGAGCTGCTATTATGTTCCCACAGGGGCATTTACAGACATATACACATGGGTGCAAACTTCTGGTGCATGCTTGCCAAACCTTGCAAAATTTTACTTTTATCATAGGGATGGTGGGTGGGTGGAAGTTCTTCTCAGAGTCCATAGATTGGTCAGGCATAATGCTAAATATCAGTTCCATCAGTGGCAATAACAAGCTCCTGGGGACAAGCCCAGTGTCACAAGCAGCGGTGTGGAAAAGACTGTATTCTACACTTTTAAAACCATTACCAAATCTGTCTTATGTTGCACAATGTGGTGAAAAAGTGCTCCTGCTCCACCGTCTCCCCACCACCCATGGTCCTACAGACCTCATCACATCCCTCCCTCAGAGTCTGTTCTTTGATCCACAGGATCCTACCTGACGTCTCCTCCTCCTGAAGCTGTTCCCCGCTTCTGGCTGCCTTTGTCCCTGCTCCCCTGTACCTTTCCAAGCTCCCAATTACAGCTCCTCTGCACTGCAGAGGCACATCTAACACGGAGCTTTGCATGCTTCTGTGGTTAAAGCAGACAAAGAGGATTAGCCTTTATAAAGAGTTAATGCTGGGGTTTTTTTTTGCATACACAGCCCCCTTCATCCAAAGATCTTAGAGCAGGGAAAGTGTCATTACCAGTGTCTTGTGGATGGGAAAATTGAAGCATGAGGAGATGAAATGAATTTGCTTATTGGATGATTATTCCCTTACCGGATTTGCCTCACATCTCACAGCCCACGTCCTGGGCCAAAGCTCTGTTATATGACATACAGCCCAGACAGAGGCAAAGCCAAAGAAGCAAGGAACCCTATGATACTCAATCTCATTTCTTCTTTTCTTTTTCCAAGGCCACTAACATGTACAAAAGGACAAAGAAACACCCCAAGCCTTGGAACATATCTGAGTGACAGCCCTGGTGTCTGCAGTCCTTTGGGCACTCTCTGAATGCTCAAAACAAGGACACTGCCAAAATATTGACCCAACAGCATGCCTCAGCTCTGACTCAGGGGGAAAGAGATGAATGTGCTCTTTGATGACTGTCGCTGTTGAAAATCAGGCTGTGTTATTGTCAGCTGGAACAAGAGAGGCTCCTCAGAGTCGCTTGGTGACGCAAGCTTTAAGTTACCCACTGGTAGGAGCTGCCTGCATATGGCTGCTGGAGAGAATGGTTTTCTTCCACCTCTCAACCAACTCTGACCTAGAGGGTAGATGGCTCCAGAACTAATTAGAAATAACTTCAACCAGATCTAAAGGAAACTGGACAAATAACTCATGATGAATAATTTATTGGACGAATTTCGCTTCCTTTCTGTTTGTGAATTTTCTCTCCTTGCGGTGTTGATTTCTCCAGCTAATTGGTTGTTTGAAATTGTTTGCTGATGCAAATTCTCCTCAGTCTGCTCTTTTCTTCAGAAGGAGTTCATTAAGAGTATCCCCAATCCGAAAGGAATTGACTAATTTTAATTGGTCACAGAAGCCACATGGCACAAATGCATTTTGTGGCTTGAATATATATGCCTTTGGTTCCTAAAAATATTCTTTCAAACTGTTCTTTCCATTCAAATAAGATGTTTCTGTAAGCATCCTTCTAGTCAGAAGAATGAAACTCAAACAGATTCCAGAAGTCAATTGAAAGATACTCAAATGGAAAGAACCAGCAAAAAGATGTCCAGATGGAGATGGCCGTGGAATACCTGCGTGTGGGAACATGTGTGTATGTGTACCTACAAAAGCAGAGAAATTGCTCTTGCATTCATGTTTGTTTAAAAGAAGCTCGCATTTGCTCACACGAAAAAGAAACTAAAGACATCCAGAATTAAAACCATCTAGCTGAACTTTGCCTCTGCTCTAGGTGACTCTGCATGAGTGTCTGTGAGTCCGGCAGGACATGTAGCAGCCAACACTCTTTGTGGCCCCAAGCACTTCAGAAGGTTTGCCTTAAAGAAGAGATGAGCTTACAGCCTCTTCCACTAGCAAGGACCTGAAACTATAAGCTCCTTGCATCACAGCACCTATAACACACAGCAAGCAGCAAAGATGTTCAGACATGAAGGAGGGAGGATGAAAACGAGCCACACAACCTGATAATGAAAAGCAAGCACTTGGCCTTGGTGTGGAGCATCTCAGATAAGTAGTTTAATTGCCAGGCTTTGGTGCTGGAGGGAGGGAAATCTGAGATAAATTAAAAGATTTAAAAGATATTTTTTCATCGAGTGGCAAAATGGAAGAAGTGGACGAGCCTGCTCAGGAGAAAATGAGCAGAAAGGAACTGTGAACGTTGTGAAAATATATCCATTAGACCTGCCTTATCGAAACGTGCTTTTGCCAAGCATCCAGCCCTGCATCTCCATGGCAACATGGCCTCGTCAACAGAGAAGAAAGTATTTTTGTCAGGATGGGCCCAAACACATAAAAGCCATTTCGATTTGGGGGCAACACGATCTTCTTCAATCAATACTGCACACATAATAATGACTCCTGCTACTTTTTTCATAAATCTCCACTTTCTGCTTTCATTTCCTGTGGTTTGACATCACTGTGAACTGGAATCAGGTTTAAATTTCCTACAATTTTCAGCCCTGTCTGCCCTCATCTGCGCCACACCACTCCTCACGCAGCAGCCTTCTCCTTCCTAACGCTCCTGATGCACAGTGGGCTTGCAGATGACTCTGAGACCAGCTTTGAGGAATACCCCAGTGGCACCAGCCACGAATGTGAATCCACCAGCTGAAATTCTGGTCATGGCTGAGGAGAAGGGCCAACCAAATCAAGGATGATGAGCCTTTCTCCCCAGGGGTAATCCCTAATAAGGTGTGAGACCAAACGCCCTGAACATCTGAATTGTCAAATAAATTGTGGTGTATGTTTTAGGGTGCAGCTAATGGATCTTCTGTCCACACCCTGGGAATGAAAATGTGGCTTTTTCCCTCCCCCCCCCNTTGGTCTTTCCAAATAACCAGCTCAGCAGTCCCACTACAGAAACCACTACCTGACCACAGGGATTTGTGTGTGCGTGCAAGAATGTGTCAATGTGTGTGCTGGGGAAGGAGAAACGGAATATGTAGGAGATGGAAATGTCTATCTCTACTTTTCATTTAAATTAGTGAGTATTAGGCATACAATCCAACACATTGCTTTTGAAATCTCAGCAGTAGGCTGCTGAATGCTTTGCTGTGGAAGTTACTAAAGAAATGTAAAATATCTTTTTTTTTTTTTTTTTTCCCCCATAATAACTACAATGTAGCTAGACTTAAAGCAATGCCTTCTTTGTTGTTTCATGCTCTATTTTGCCAGTTGTTGAGAGATTTTTGAGCACATTTAATCTCCCAAACCCCATTGAGAAGTGTGGTTCGGTGCACAGAGGCAAAAACAATTCCACGTTTGTGCTTTTCAGCTAATCCAGACAGAGGGAAGCTCTTTCTTCAGACAGGTTGTTGTTGCTTTTGAATACTACATGAGAGTCAGCAACATTTGGATCTTGTTCCTTGGGGGCCTTTGAATTTTGCAGAAGGGAAGGCTGGCATTTGGTCGCCGATGTATTTGATACACAGATGAGGTTTCCAGCCTTGGAAGGATACATGTTGGTGTTGCACCACTCAATGCTGTGGCCAGAGCCTGGAGGAAAGGAGCAGAGGGGGGAGGGTTTTAAGTTACACGAATGCTAATAAATTAATGACTTGAATTTAGAAAGAGTCTGCTAAACCACAGACTGTTTGCAAACAGATTTACAAACTCCAGGCTTGACTCATCCCCCGTGAGACAGGACATTTCCCTGCAAGGGGTTTTTTATCACTGTAGCTGTACACAACCCGTGTCAGTGTATACCACAGCAAGCCCTCAAATGAACTGTGTTTGCTTCATCTGCCTGGCATCCTGAGCAGAAAGCCCTTGGAAATGAGTGATGATACCACACTGCAGGCAATGATACACTGGATGGGGTGCAAATAAGGATCCTTATATCCTCGTTTATCTGTCTGTTTGTCTAACAATCTACTGAATTGTCTGTCTAATCACTCATCATAGGTGCTTTGATATAGGCTGAGTGGTGGCGTCACCTGGAAGCTGCCAGAGCTGGGAGAGTTCCTGGCAGGTTGCATACTGAGCAAAGAAAACTCAGAAAATGCAAAGCAGGATTGCTTTTCTCGTTCCTTTTCAGTGTCTTTTGAGATTCCGAGAGACCTTCGCTGTTGGTGATTACAGGAATTGGTAAGACTTGAACAGGAGTCAGGCAAAGACAAACTTGCTGTTGACATGGCTCATCCTTTCCAACCACTGATAGACCAGTCCAGAAAATGCTCCACGGACTAAAAATGATACACTGGTGGATTTCTCAGGACTGGTTCCTTTTTTTGTGAAGGTGAATCTGTTCCTGCCCTTCTAAAATGAGACTAATCTATTGGAAGTGAGCCTGAAATATCACCTGCAGGTGACAATAGGGAAGAAAGAAAAAAAAAAAAGATACCATTTTCCCCTTGTCTTCTCTTTGAATAGGAAAGGTGGGGATGGTGGCAGCCTTCAAACAAGCCTTTTACCTCCCACATTTTATTTTCTACTCTTTCTTCTTCTAGACTAACACTCTTCATGCATTTGGTACGGGTAGGGGGTTGAAGAGAGACTTCTTTAAATAGCCACACCAGGAGTAGCAAAAGGAAGAAGAGAACCCCAGTTGAACTGGGTTCTCTCATTCAGCCCTGGGTTTGGATCCTTCTGAGACTGGAGAACTGCAAGTTGTACAGAAATTGTTGCTTTACCTCAGTTCAATTTCAGGCCCTTAACCAAATCAATCTCTTCAGAGTTGGTTTATGCTGTTGCCCCTCACCAACTTCATCTCCTGCTCTGAACAGGGGCAGTGCTTTTCCACTGAGAATTGGGACAGGGATTTGACTGTCAAAATCTGAATCTGCTGCATCCTGCAACCCAAAATGTCATTGAGCACAGTAAGGAGGAGAGGAGGAATTAGGATTGATGTTGAAGTAAAAGATGGCTTAAAATTAACACACAACAGGGTTTGCTCTTTCCAGGGGACACCCAGAACAAGTGCAGGATGCAGCAGATGAAGTTCAGTCCTTATAGATCTAAGATGCTCCCTTCCAGTCACTGTCCACACAAATGGGCACCATAGGGCTGGTGGAAAATACATCCTAAAATCACTGGAATCTCGAGGGAGTATTCTTGGGTTTAGGTTTCTTGGGTTTTGATTTTTCTTTTTTTTTTTTTTTCTGCAATCAAGTCCAGGGATATTAAATAGATCCTCTGCATATGTTTGGCTCATTGAGACAAAAGTTAAGGCTGCCTCTGCTCAGCAGGGAAAGTCATCTCAGTGGAATACTGATTAAAAAGAATCAGGGTTGATAGGAGTAGATGAAAGGGAGGTGAGGCTATGAGGTGGGCCAGAGAGGTGAAAATGAAGACACTAGGGTTTATTTCTGCCACTAACCCTTTCTGCAGCTTGGGGAAAGTCTGCAAACCTGTCAGTGCTCCACAGTTGTGGTGGTTTGGGTTTTTTCTGTTATTTCTTTTTTTTTTTTTTTTCTTCTTCTTTTTCTTAAATGAGAATTAATTAATGTCTAAAAAGCACTTTGGGAGCCCAGAATAAAAGGAGCAAAGCAAATGCAAAGTATTCTATTGTTTTATTATCTCCACTATAGACTGGGATGGAGGCTCCTTGCCACTCACATAATTCACTGCAGCTGCAGCCTCTTAAGTAAACACAAGCTACATCTAGGTATGGAGAAAGACCCAGACACTCCCACTCATCATTTTGCACCCCCCCTCTCCTTGTCCCTCCCCTCCTTTGCTCTCTGTTGCCTTAATAGCAGAGAAGGTATTAAAGTAACTTTCTCTCTCTGGTGCACACACATCCCAATGGTGTGTGGTGTTACGAGGCTTATTGCTGAGTGCATAATGAATGCTTCTTTTTTGGATGAATGAATTCAGTGGGTGACAGGTATGTAATTCATGGCTTTGTAAAAAGCTTTGAGAGGAAGTGTATGAAATGTACTGTATAAATGTCAATACACTGCACTCTTTCAAGCCTGTGGGTTGAGTCATAGGAAGGGTAGATTTAAGGGGGGGGGGAATCATAAGTAGCAGAAGAACAGCTGGTTTCTCTGGGTAATGATGACTGAAGATCTGAGTGGTGACTGCTTAGATGTAAGCACTTGGCAGAGGGACTTACATGACCCTCTTTACCCCGATATCTGAGCACCTCACAGTCTGTAATGCATTTATTCTCCAAATAGGGGAGAATATTACCTATGGTCACTTTGGGTGACACTCTGGGTGTTTTTGTGGGAAGGAAAGCAAGGCTGGCAAGCTCAGGTAAAGGAGGACCCCAGCTCATCCTAAACCCCCAAATCCAGAGTGTTTCCCCTCCAGAAAGGGTCCTAGGCTGGTGCCATCCGAGCTGAGCATAAATGTGAGCTCTGGTGTGATCCTGTGTTTTGCACTAAACCCACAGTGCATGCTCAGCACTGTGTGATGTCCCCTGTCTCCCCAGCATAGAGGAGGCTGAACTCTTAGTCAGAGGGAAAGAGACCAGTCCTTAAGGAATGGAATAGAATAGAATAGAATAGAATAGAATAGAATAGAATAGAATAGAATAGAATAGAATAGAATAGAATAGAATAGAATAGAATAGAATAGAATAAGCCAGGTTGGAATAGACCTCCAAGATCCTCCAGTCCAACTTATCACCCAGCCCTATCCAATGACAGGGTGGCCTTTCTGCCATGGGGACAACAAATGGGGACTGGCCTTGATGCAGTGGAGCTGTGCTTATTTTTTTTTCTCTAAACTGTAAATATCCACCTTAGAAAATAAGGGCTGGTGAGCCAGCCTTCAGCAAACTTCAAAGAATGCCTGTGGGTGCCAAGGTCTGATAAAAGGTTCATATTTTTCGTGGCTGTGAACTTCCTGCAGCAGCCAGCTCTGCCTTTAATTGTATCCCTGTAGTGTCTTTATCGTATATATATGGAGTAATGCCTGTGAGGGAGTTAGGTTAAAGAGCCTTTGGGGCTTTCGAATCCCTTGCCCACCTCAGAAAACCTCAGCCTTGGTATTTATCACCAATTAACATCTTTGCACGGCTGGTACTTGCAAACTGTTTTCTTGGGAGACACGTGGTGAACAAGCCCTGCCTTGTGCACAAATAGGACTGAGATATACAAGGAAATTACCAGCAAAGGCAAGAAGTCACCATACATCAGCAGAGGCTGCACAACCACGAAGCATTTCAGGTGGGCATACTCCTTTTATTACCTCTCTCAATGCAGACTAAGACAATTGCACTGTCATGGAGGCAGAGCACACAGGGAGAGATTGCAAGAGCCTTTGTTCAAGAAAAGCCTGGATGGAGCACTTAGTGCCGTTGGATAGGGCTGGGTGATAGGTTGGACTGGATGATCTTGGAGGTCTCTTCCAACCTGGCTTATTCTATTCTATTCTATTCTATTCTATTCTATTCTATTCTATTCTATTCTATTCTATTCTATTCTATTCTATTCTATTCTATTCTATTCCTAATTCTAATTCTATTCCTATTCTATTCTATTCTATTCTATTCCATTCCATTCCTACTCTATTCTAATCTACTCTACTCCATTCTATTCTAATCTATTATATTCCATTCTATTCTATTCTAATCTAATTCTATTCGTATTCTATTATAATCTACTCTATTCCATTCCATTCTATTATTCTATTCTATTCCTATTCCATTCTACTCTATTTCATTCCATTCTATTCCTATTCTACTCTATTCCATTCCATTCCATTCTATTCCTATTCTACTCTACTCCACTCCATTCTGTTCTGTTCTGTTCTGTTCTGTTCTATTCTATTCTATTCTATTCTATTCTATTCCGTTCTGTTCTGTTCCATTCCATTCTGTTATATTCTATTCTATTCTTCAAAGGTCATGTGGGGAAAACCACACAACACCTCCAGTGTTACACGTTAATTTGTGTGTATCCAGTTTGCTCCAATCTGAAGAGAGGATTCCTCCTCATGCTGGTTTAAACCATTTATCTGCAACTTTTGGTTGTCCCCAGCACAGCAGGTGCCAGCACTGCCCCTGACGCCTGCAGTCTCCTGTAATGCATCCGCCCATAGTGATAAGCTGGCCCACGGCTTCCCGCACTGAGGACTCAGTCTGCTGTAAGCTTTGTGAATGCCTGCAGTTAAACCTGGAGAAATAGTGCCCTGGCTTTTACCAACGACTTTGCGAGCAATGAAGGAGAAGGGGGAAGAAGATTTATTTAGTTTCTTGAGGAGCTAGATATGTTAAATGTTGTGACTTTTTAAGGCTCACTGCAACAGTGGCCATAAACAATGTGCAGTTGTAGAAACTAACTAAACAAAAGTCTCTAAATCCCAACGATACAAGTGAGAATTCAGGACAGTTTCTTGGCAAATGCTTCTGTTTTTTAGTTTTGTTTTTTTTTTTTGGTTTTTTTTTTGCAGTGCACAAGATGTGAAATAAAACTTGTTCCTCCTGCAGGACAGTAGTGGCCTCAGGTACCTCCTGAGTGGTGTGGGTATGGGCTCTGGTGCTTCAGGCGAATATCATGAGACCCTGCATGGCAGAGTCTTCTGCAAAACAGGGGACTGAGAGACAGAAATACTGTAACTGGCATTTATAGCAGCATTTAGTCTTGCATCAGGATGTGTTTGGATACTTGATCATGAGATTGAGGTTTTTACTATGATGCCTTGGGATTTGTTGCTGTGCATTCATAGAATCACTGAATGGTTTAGGTTGGAAGGGATCTCAAAGCTCATTCAGTTCCAACCCCCTGCCATAGGCAGGGACACCTCCCACTAGAACAGCTCACTCAAGGCCTCATCCATCCTGGCCTTGAACACCTCCAGGGAGGGAGCAGACACAACCTCCCTGGGCAACCTGTGCCAGTGTCTCACCACCCTCACTAGAAAGAACTTCCTCCTTTTTAAATCTCTTCTCTGCCAGTTTAAACCCATTACCCCTTGTCCTATCATTACAAGACCTTGTGAATAGTCCCTCCCCAGCCTTCCTATATGCCCCTTTCAGATACTGCAAGGCTACTACAAGGTCTACTCAAAGCCTTCTCTTCTCCAGGCTGCAGAGCCCCAACTCTCTCAGCCTGTCCTCATAGCAGAGCTGCTGCAGCTCTCTGATCTTGTTGGTGGCCTCCTCTGGACTCATTCCAACAGTTCCATGTTCTTCTTGTGTTAGGGGCTCCAGAACTGCGCAAAGTATTCCAGGTGGGGTCTGAGGAGAGCAGAGCAAAGGGGAAGAATCCCTGCTGGACACAGCTGCTCTTGCTCTCACAGCAGCACACCGTTGCTGTCTGGGCTGCACTCACACTGCAGGCTCATCAGCCCAGGCCCCCAGGTCCTGTTCCTCAGGGCTGCTCTCAGACATTCACCACTCAGCATGGAGTTGTGCTTGGGATTGCACCCACCCAGGTGCAGAACTTTACAGTTAGCCTTGTTGAATGTCATGAGGTTGGCCTGGGCCCACCTCTCCAGCCTGTCCATGTCCCTCTGGATGGATCCCTGCCCTCTGGCATGTCAACTGTGTCACACAGCTTGGTGTCACCTGCATACTTGCTCAGGGTGCACTGATTCCTCTGTCCATGTCACTGAGAAAGATGTTCAACAACGCTGGCCCTAGAGAGGCAAGTGCATGCACTTATCAACCAGTTTACAGACATCTCAGCTCAAAGCCTCTCAGCTGAAAGATGAGGACTGAGCCACCAAGGCTGGCCACAGTCCTGCTAAAGTCTGGGCAAGACAGACTCCATCACACCAGGATGGGGTGACCTAGCAGAGGGAAGGTGCACTGGGGACATCTGCCAGCTATTAGGGGTTAAAGACAACGCCTGAGAGCCATCTCCCTGCAACCCTTACCCAGGCAGACTGCGGCAGCTTATTACTGCTATCAATCTCTATCATTAGTTCAAGTGGCAGAGGTCAGCATGTTGAATTGAAAGGCTTTCAGCCTGTTAGTGACCCAGGCTGGGGGAATGAACATGAAAATGGTGGTAAGTTATGAGATTTCTAAGGTTTTTTTTTGTTTTGGTTTGGTTTGGTTTTTTGTTTGTTTGTTTGTTTGTTTAGAATGCAATTACAGGATCACACTGATTTTAGAAGCAGCCTTAGCAAGGGAGTAGCAGCACCTCCACACCCAGAGATGTCCTGCCACTGGTCTCTGTGCAGCGAACCCACTTCTACCACAGTGCCAGCTTGTCCTAGGTTGGGAATTATAGGGTTAAAACTCCTCTAGGGCCTAGAGGAGACTGTTATTCAATCCCATAATTCTGCTATCTCTTCATAAGCTCAGGGCAAGGCCAGCTTGCTCTCCTTTCCTCCCCCTCCAGCCATGTCTGAGCAGAAGCTGTTATCGGGTAAATATGTAAGCAGATAGACTTGTTTTGGGGGCTAGGAATGGTGGAGGCCTGGTGGGGGGAGGACTGGAGCACTGGGCTTTATAGGCTTAGTTTTGGGATGGGAACAAAATTCGAGGGGGTTGCTATGACTTCTATATCTGCTCTGTGACTTTTTCATGTATCTCTCTATCCAAAATATAATTCTATTATTTTCTCCAACTTGTTTGAGAGTTTTCATTCTGCCATCAGTAAAACCATGACACAGCTAAGCACCTTAACCTTGCCTGATACCTCCTTGCACACAGGTCAGGCACTGTTCCCTCAGGGAGAACACAGCCCAGTGTTTTGTTTCTTCCCAGGTTCACTTTGTGGCCCAATGCCTTATTTACTACTCTTACTCCTGCTCTTAATACCAGTTATAAATTTCTTCATGGGCTTTCTTCGTGCAGCAATCCTTACCTTAGCAAGTGAGTGCCTCTCAGAGATTAAATTATCTTCCTACATTTGTACATGTCTGTGGCAGAGCTGCAGGGAGAGCTTCCAGTGTGGGATCCATCCAGGCAGAGGCTGAGCACCTTTTTCTTTCCCCTGACTTAAAGATGCTGAGTAATACAGAGAACCAGACTTTTAGAGGCGTTGCATTTTCTGCTTTCTCTGCACTCAGTATCATTCTTGCCTATGAATGAATACATAATTTTGGGGGGGAAGAAAAGAGTGCAATCTTGTTTCATGAATCTTTATTCTTCCCTATTCTTTATAAATCTTTATTCTGTCCTACTTTCATTTCCTTTTTCTTTCTCTCTGTTTTGTTAATTTTTTTTTTCTCCGATCCTGCTTCCTTTCTTTTCCTCCTGTCTTTCTTTCCGCTTTTCACCCCCCCCCCCCCCCCNCCAGCTTTTCATTACTGTCATCTTTTTTTCCCAGCCACTGAACCCTTGATGTCGTTCTAATTGACAGACGGGGTTTAAAAGCACATTGGAAAGCGCCTGTCTTTTTAAATAGACTCCTGTCTCATCAAAAGATGTACAGCAACATTCCATTAGAGCACATCATTTGAAAATAGATGGAGCTTTTAGCAACTGCACTCGTATTTTTATAGTTAGGCTGCTCTGCTAGGATTGTCCCTTCTCCTTGCAAAGCCCCCATCGCCTCCCCTTTCGGAGACGGCCGGGGGGAAAAGATACATTAAAGGAAGATAAATGAGTGTTTCGTTTTGTTTTTCTTTGGGTTTTCTCCTCTCTGCAGTTCTCAGGTGCTCCTTCAGCCCGGTTGTTTCTTACAGCCACAGCAGAGGTGGTTTGGGAATGAAGATGGGGATGCAAAATGGATACGTGCTGATGTAAATGAAGGCATGGCTGAAGAGCAGTAAAAAATGGCTCTTGTTGCACTGTGTTGTCTGGCGTTTTATGAATGGAGATTCAGTCGTGGCTTTCCCAGCCAGTTTGTTGCACAGAGCTTTAAGGTCCTGGTCTGCAGTAAAGCAGAGCAGAAATCAGTGACTGTGAGATGACTTTGCCCCATAGGCATGTCCACATGAGCTTTTAAACCAGATTGCTTGGCTACCAATAGTATGCTAAGTGCCAGCTTCAGCAAGGCAGCTTCAGCAATAGTTGAAGAGACCTTGTTGGGGCCAGCAGACTTCAGGAAAGGAGGCCTGTGGCAGTGGAAACCTGTTTTGATCTTCAGCAATTGAAAGCCAAGGCAGGAGCAAGGGCTGCGGCCATTGGGCTGTGCAGGGCTTAAAAGGAAAGATGCATAACCACCAGAAAGGTCTGACTTTGGGCTTTGCTGTACATGCAGTGTTGTTCAGTATCTCTTCACCTGTGCGACCACTACACCACCTGGGCTGGGTATGACAGCAAGTAGGCAGACCTTTTGTATCCTAACAGGGCTCAAAAATGTAGAGAAACTGGAAGATGGGGAGGGTGTGGAAAAACCTAGTGTCTCATGGTGGAACAGAACTGAGCCAAGTCTCTGCTTTTTCCCATCTTCTTTTGGGCACTTATGAACTTCTGGTCTAATGTGCATTTTCCATTGATACGAAGTGATGGTTCTGTTGGGTTTTTACATTCAGAACATTGAAGAAGGCAGAGATGGAAAAGGTCTCAAAAAGGTCTATTAGATCATAGTTTTTCCCATGACCTCTACAGCACCCCCTCCCTTCCCATATTGTTTAATGATAAGTATTTGTGCTCCTGAAATTGCTGAAGCTTAATTACTATCTAGGTGGCAGTCATGCTGTGAGATGCACTAATACATTCATGAACTGCAGTTATTTGCTGTTAAACATCAGGACTACTGCAGATAGTCACTACCAACACAATCCAGCAGTTGCTCTCACCTGAACCCAGAGACCATTGTTGTTACACTCAGAAGCAAACCAGCCCAAACGATGAAGTTGGACCCAGCTTTAAAGCATGCTAGAAGTGACCTGGGTATCTGTGTGAACCACAAAGCAAACATGAGATCTCCTTTGTGGAGTCAGAAGTGGCTTTCTTCCACAAGCAGGAACGTTCAGTGCATGGTACCCACCTCTGCAGCCCGAGCAGTCACTGCTTGCTCCCAACTAGCGGCAAATCTCTCCAACACCCATTCTCTCAAAACTCTCCTGAGAGAAAGAGAAATGGCCAATTCTTGCCTGCAAATCATGCAGGTGTGTAGGCTATTTGTGTGCTCTTTCTTCATTTTCCCAAAGACCTGCCCTCATGCAGCGTCCCTCCAGTTCTGCTCACTGCTCCTTGGTGTTTCTCACGTGTGTCAATGGGAAACATCACTTATCTTAGGGGATAAGCTCTCCTTTTTTTTTTCCCCCAGGCTCAGAGAGACAAAAACATTCCTGTTCTAAATTCAGAGTTGATCAGTACCTGGAACTTAATCATCCCCTCCCTCCACTCCCCTGCCCAAGTTGTTTACATTTGCCGTGCCACTATTAAGTGTAAGACAGAGGCAATAGTACACTTTTCAGTCCCCACAAAGAAAGAGCTAAATGGTCTCTCTCTTTTTTTTGCTTTCCATGTTCTGGTTTCATGTGTAGCAGCGATAATCTTTGTTGCTTTGTTGGATCCTCACAATAAACGGCTTCTCAGATTGATTGAAACCTCTCCACTTGGCTCAGGCTGTGCATCGATTTTAGCTGTTGCTTCTTGCTTTGTGTACAGCACATCATAGAGATCAGAGATGGAAAAGACCTATTAGGTATCAGCTTTAACATCTGAGTCTTCCCACCTCCCCTTAGCCCTCCAGGGACTGGCAGGAGATTATTCATGACAACGAATTTGCAGAAACATTTTCCAATCCCTTCTTAAATGGCCCAGGGACTACGCCTGCCAGTCCCTCCTCTGCAAGACCCAGCCACACCTAATTGCTGTGCTAGCCCTAGCAGGGAAGCTGTGTCCCTGATTCCTGGCCTATGGCTTGGTACAGAATGTCTCTCCAGAGCCTTCTAAATAAAGGTGCTTCCTTGGGCTCTCTCCTCTCAAAGGAAGACACAAACAAGACAGGCTTTGAAGCTAATGGGTGTTTCCCTTGCTTTAAAGCAGGATGCCTGGGTTCCTGTAAAGAGCATCCTCACCCTCCCTTTCCTTTTACACCAGCCTTTTGAGCTAGTTTTCCTGCAGAGGTGAATGAGTGGCTTCAGAAGGCTTATCCTTGCTGGAAACTGTTGACACCAATCCATCCTCCAAGTCTTGATTTTTCCAGAACATTTTCTCTCTGATACCCTCTAATTGCATGTTTTTCCATTATCTGAATATCTGTGAGCTTGAAGTCTTTTAAGCCACTATCTTAAAGGTCTTTCTCCTATTTTCTGCCTTCCAGATGATCCTCAGACACCTCTACAGGATGGACCTCACAGAGGAGTTGTGAGAACTCTTAAGAGGGAAGCAGGGTGAGCTTTGCCTCTGTGCTCACCACATATTTTGCTTATAGCCTACTAATTTGCAGAGGGAATACTTCAGGCACAGTTCATCAGGACAGGAGAAGTAGCCCTACAGAAGTGAATAATCTCCTGCTAATTTAGTTCACCACAATGGCTCACAAGAGGCTCCATGTTGTGCAGAGGAGAGGACTGCAGTGCACAGCTGGGAGCTGGAGGTGCAGGTGAGGCATCCAGCCGTTGGCTGCACAACAGATCCTATCCTTTGACAAAAAGGGAGGAAGAAGGGATAAGGCAGCTGTCAGGAAACATTTGCACCTCCCCTTTCCCAAAGGCGTTGAGCAGCTCTTGGCTTGCCTCAGAGTATTTTCTATTACTAGTGATGTGCAGAACAATGGAGAATCACTCCTTGTCTTCTGCATCTCTTAAAAAAAAAAAACAAAAAAACCAACAAATTTTCTGTGGATATGTTAAAAGGTCTTGATTCAGTCAGCACAAACTCCACCCAAAATCCCATTATCTCACGTTTCTTATAAGAATAGAGAGGCACCTAGACAAAAGAAAACAGGCAAAGGCTGTGCTTATATCAGGGGGCAAAGGTATCTCCTGCAGTGAGACCTACATCCCTCACTGTCCACCTTGGAGACCTACCAGAAGAAGCTGTAGCTCCTGTATAATCTGAACCCCATTTTTTTCCCTAAGAGCAGCATGGTACAGGAGCAAGTAGGGCACCAGGCTGACTCTGAATATGGATTCAGGAGGCAACAGGGATCTGCCCTGCAAATCAGGCTTATGGGGACAAGTACAGAGTCACAGAAACTAGGGTGGGCATTGGACCCGGACAGGAAAAAGTTCAGCAGTGAAACAGCAATTCCCCAGCAGGGAAAGGGAATGTGGTTAGAGAGATAGAAGGCAAGTGTTCTCCCAGGGCTATTTTTTCATCTTATTTCTAGACAAATACTCAAACCTTCCTCCTTCCTCTGCTTGCTGCCTTTCTGAAGTAATCTCTATTAAAATCAGTGTTTGTGTGTACTGGAGTAGAAGAGGGGGAGAGCAGAGGGAGTGAAATACTCATACTTGTTTTGTGGGCAACCTCTGTGTTTCACCTGCACCCATTGCCCTTACTGTTGCAGCATTCCTCTCAAAAATCCTGCCACACTAAGCTGGTCAATGCCCTAAGAACCGCAGGCAATTCCTTCACAGGAACACTACACCAGCGTCAACAAAGGTGGTGGACATGAATGAATGGACAGGCACAGCTGATGAACCAGCTCCAGTCATTTAAAACACCTCTTTGTGGATGCTGGGAGGGGAGTGTCCAGTGTATTTCACAGAATCACAGAAACATCCAGGCTGGCAAAACCCCTCAGGATCACCAAGTCCAACCTATGACCCTACTCTACAAGATTCACCTTAAATCACAGCCCTAAGCACCAAATCCAAATGACCCTTAAAGGGTCAGTGACTCTACCACCTCCCTGGGCAGCTAAGTCCAGTGTCTGACCACTCTCTCCATGAAAAACTTTTTCCTAATGTCCAATCTAAGCCTACCCAGTCTCAGCTTGAGGCCATTCTCCTTTGTTCTGTCTCAAATTACTTGTGAGAAGAGCCCAGCAGCAGCCTCTCTGCAATGTTCCTTCAGGTAGCTGTAAATAGCAAATAGGTCTCCCTCAGCCTCCTCTTCCTCAAACTAAACATCTCCATCTCCCTCAGTTGCTCCTCATCAGATTTATTTTCCAGGCCCTTCCCCAGCTTCATTGCCCTCCTCTGGACCTGCTCCAGTGCCTCCACATCTCTCTCGTGTTGTGGTGCCCAAAACTGAACACAATACTCAAGGTGTGTCCTCAACAGAGTCGAGTCCAAGAGGACAGTCACCTCCCTGCTCCTGCTGGCCACAGCATTTTTAATCCAAGCCAGGATGCCATTGGCCTCTTGGCTGCCCGGGCACACTGCTGGCTCATATTCTGTCTATTACAGCCCCCAGATCCCTTTCTGCCAGGCTGCTCTCCATTTGAGGAGAGGCTCAGATATACTCCCACCTTCAGCCCTGCCATGCTGGTGAACTGCACACAAAAACAATGCCTCAGAAGAGACCAGCAGCAAGCCTGCTTGTTTGGTCTGCTATGCCAGCATGAGCCCAAAAGCTTTCCTTATCTCCCTGTGCATGGGTTTACGTGTGTGCCATGAAAGCACTGCATTCTGGCATAGCCCATTTTTGTTTAAAAAGTTTGGAGGAGCTTGGTAAAATTCTCTCTCAAGCCTTTCAGGCCACCACATCTACATGGCTTAGTTGCAAATTTGGCTGTTGGCTGCTAACTTGCTTACCACTGAGGCTTTCCACAAATCACTGTAGGTTTTATAAGCACTTTTAATTTCAGAAACACCTACCCTCTTCCCCACTAAATATTGGCTACACAGTGGTGATGGTCAGCACAAGAGAAGGTGGTGAAACCACTGGTAAAGAGAGGATTGAGCCAACTAGGGTATGCGAGGTGGAAAGGAGAGAGACTCGGAGGTGGATTGCCTGTTAACAAAATGAGGTGGGCACATCTGGTAGGTGGTGGGAGCTGGGAATCATTTTTTTGTTCACTGTTCTTTCTTCTCATTAGCTACAGGCTACACCCACATGAGGAAAATCAATAAATTAGACCGCATCTGAGAAATAGGAGACTTGGTAGCTCTGCCAGTCACTGCCTGGCTGTGTGACCTGAGGCGTTCAGCCATAAAAAAAAAATAAAAATCCTCTTCTGCTTTCCTATAAGAAAGGAGGCAAAGGGAGGCTATAAAGCATGTTGGGATCAGAAGATGAAAAACAGTAGCAGATCAGAGCTGGACTTGGTCTCTCTGATAACACATCAAGACTGATTATAGTTACTTCAAAGGTTTTCTGCTGGTTCACAGACAATCTTAATTTTTGTTTGCCTTTTCTTTTTTTTTTTTTTTTTTTTG
>VWZI01002420.1:1779749-1798790 GCA_013396835.1 Psilopogon haemacephalus
TTTGTTTGTGTTTTTTTTAAGTGGGTTTAAAAAAAAAAAAAAAAAAAAAAAAGAAAAAAAAGAAATGTCACTGATACCTACCTGGCTTATTGGGAGAGCTGGAAATTTTATATTCACTGCACAGATTCCTGTCCTGAAGATATCAGAGTTATTGACAGCAATAGGGTTATCATCGTTACTGGGAGCCTCTGATGTTACTTCTCTGCTGTTTTAATCAAAGTTTCTTTAGATAGCTTTAGGCTCCTCTTCTCTCAGCCAGCTCCTCAAGGGCTCTGCTCTCCTTTCCCTCTATCCTTCTACAGTCTCACAGTTAGGAGACCAAGCCACACCCAAACCCAAATTTTCAATATTTTAGCAGTGAGGCTGCAAGACATTTCTACTAAAGGTTTACTGGCTGACATTCCCCTGGGATTTATCCCTACCCATCTGGATTTGTATCAGATCATTCCTTACTGTCAGAATTTGAAGTCTAACCTGCGTAACTGAGGAATGAGAGCCTGGGTTTGAGATTAGTTTTGTGCTTGCTCCCAAATCCACATACAGGCTCCAGTTTACAAGATCACAGGATGTTAGGGGTTGGAAGAGACCTCCAGAGAGCATCAAGTCCAACCCACCTGTGGGAGCAGGGCCATAGAATCTAGAACAGTTCTCACTATGACAGTGATGGTTATTTCATGGTGGATACTGACTGACTGAAAGAGTTGAGGCTGTTCAGTTTGGAGAAGAGGAGGCTCCCAGGTGACCTTCTTGTGGCCTTCCAGTATCTGAAGTGGGCTACAAAAAACCTGGGGAGGGACTTTTTAGGCTATCAGGGAGTGTCAGGACTAGGAGGAATGGAGCAAAGCTGGAGGTGGGGAGATTCAGATTGGATGTAAGGAGGAAGTTCTTGAGCATGAGAGTGGTGAGAGCCTGGAATGGGTTGCCCAGGGAGGTGTTTGGGGCCAGATCCCTGGAGGTGTTTTTGGCCAGGCTGGCAGAGGCTGTGGGCAGCCTAATCTAGGGTAGGGTGTCCCTGGGCATGGCAGGGCATTTGGAACTAGCTGATTCTTGTGGTCCCTTCCAACCCTGACTGATTCTATGATTCTATGATACCACACAGATGAATCAGTGAGGTCTCTTCCTAGGACTGAAGAGCATTAATAGACCTCAGGTATACCATGATACATGCAAAGTGAGAAGGTTGTTCTAAATTGTGATAGAGAGAGCCTGTAGGAAATGATGTTGGAGGTCTGTGTTTGATATTCAGTAATGGTGAACTCCAAGGGTCCTTTCCAAGCTGATGCAACCTGTGAGTCTGTGATAAGTACAGAAGAGGACCTAGCACTATTCTGATGAAATTCAGTTCATTGTAGTTTAGATATGAAGACCTGTTGGAGAATCAAATTTTGCATATAATGTCCAAGCCTGACAGTAATGTGTTGGCCATATAGTTAAACAAAAAGGTTAAGGAAAAGCTCCAATTACTAGGTAACAATACAGACATAAAAATACCAGTTTAGTGGCTTTGGACAGGGTATTTTATTTTTTTTCCCCCTTTTCATTCACTTGGCTCTAAAGCAGCCTCAGCTTAAGAAATTAAATTTGACAGGCGATTAGTCCATAATGTGGTGCAATCACTTCTGGTATTTGAAGGAGAAATTGAAAACAGACTAGATGTTTAACTTTGAAATGTCTGCTTCAGATGTGATGGGAAGGAACTGTCGTTTTTTTAGCATCAAGAGCTAGGTGACTTGCAGAACATGCTGATCTCATGCCCACAGGCAACGCAGGCTAGGTGAGGCCAGCTGTGAATATACAGTGGTAACCAGCATGGGTTTGCTTTTACCTACTGGGAAGTTTATTGCTATTTCACTGTTTGGTATTCTTTAGAGCAGATGACAAAGTCCAAGTCTCCTGTTTTTATTATTCTGCAGTAAGTTGTTTTTCTGCCCAAACGCTTCTTTTACAGCATAGAGTCTGTGATGGGTGCATGGGGAACTAGGTCCTGGATTGTGGCTATAAACATGTTCCCAAACCACTCCATTACAAGTTTGGGGTTTGCAGCTGAGTTCCTCTGCATATAAATTAAAAAAGGGAACTAGATCCTTGATTGTGCCTATAAACATGTTCCCAAACTGCTCCATTACAAGTTTGGGGTTCGCATCTGATCTCCTCTGCATATGAATTAAAAAAGGGAACCAGATCCTCGATTGTGCCTATAAACATGTTCCTAAACTGCTCCATTACAAGGTTGGGGTTTGCATCTGAACTCCTCTGCATATGGATTAAAAAAGGGAACCAGATCCTCAATCATTGCTATAATCATGTTCCCAAACTGCTCCATTACAAGTTTGGGGTTTGCATCTGAACTCCTCTGCATATAAATTTAAAAAAGGGAACTAGATCCTTGATTGTGCCTGTAAATGTGTTCCCAAACTGCTGCATTACAAGTTTGGGGTTTGCATCTGAGCTCCTGTGCATATGAATTAAAAAAGGGAACTAGATCCTAGATCATGGCTATAAATATGTTACCAAACTGCTCCATTATGAGTTTGGAGTTTGCATCTGAACTCCTGTGAATATGAATTAAAACAAGGGAAGTGATGGAGGTAGCTACAAAATTATTTGAGACTCACTTTCCAGATATCTTGGTGCACAGCCCTAGGAGGAGTGGCTGAGGGAGATGGGATGGTTCAGCCTGGAGAAAAGGAAGGTTTGGCAATAAGGAGAGACCTTACTGCTCTCCACAACTGCCTGAAAGGAGGTCGTAACCAGGTGGAGGTTGGTCTCTTTACCCGGACACCCAGTGACAGAACAAGAGGACACAGCCTCACAGCCTCAAGCTGCACCAGTACTGGTTCAGGCTGGATATTAGGAAGAAGTTTTTCACAGAAAGAATGATTGGTATTGGAATGGGCTGCCCGGGGAGGTGGTGGAGTCCCCATCCCTGGAGGTGTTTAAGAGGAGGCTGCATGAGGCACTTAGTGCCACAATTTAGTTGATTAGAAGGGTTAGGTGATATGCTGGACTCGATGATCCTAGAGGTCTTTTCTAACCTGGTTAATTCTGTGATTATTTGGAGTATTACTCTGCTGCCTGTGAAATGCCCTTGCTGCAGTGCAAAATTGGCAGCACAGGCTGCTGAGAGATCCCAGTCTCTCTTCCCATCTCCAGAACATCCCAGTCTCGTTTCTCTCTGTCCCTTTTTTTCACAAGCAAGTGACTTTTGTACTCCTTTTCTTGGTGGTTGTAACTCACAGGGAAGTTCCTCAGCACCGTAAGTACTTGTGAAGAGGGAAATGCACTGCACTGTGTGCCATGGAGAAAGCAGGAGGTCTTCTGGCACAAGCATTGAACATGATGCAGTGATGTGTTCCTCCACTGCAAGGACTGTTCACAGGGTAGGGGACACAAAGACACCCCAGGGCATCCTGCTGCACTCCTGTGATATTTTCAAAGGCCTCAGTCATGGATATTCACCTTCAGACTGGAAACTCATGGTTCAGATGTCAAATAAATCTTCCTAGCCAAATCAGACAAAGGTGTAGTCATGGATGTGGCCCAGTTATCTTCATGAAGCATGGCTTATAGAGGCACAGAATTGTAGAATGGTTTGTGTTGGAAAGAACCTCAAAGCTCATCCAGTTCCATCCCCCTGCCATAGGCAGGGACACCTCCCACTAGAACAGGTTGCTCAAGGCCACATCCAACCTGGCTTTGAACACCTCCACTGAAGAGGCTTTCTGTGAAGCAGTCTGAAGCAGTTTTCAATGTAAAGTTAATCCTCAACAGCACCTCTGGGGCTGTTTGGGTTAGGGACGCATTAAATGACATCCAGCACGTGTGATAGCTTTTGCCACATGGATGAAATCCATGAACCTGAAGAGACCCCAGCATTAACACCACCTTTTATCTGTTAAATGAATAGAGCTCTTATCTGTTCAGAAGTTCAAGCCAAATAGAAGGTGGCTTGGGTCTTTGATTCTTAGACTTTTCTGAGTTTCCTCTCTTTTGGATGGAAAACACTCAGAAAGGCAAACAACTTTTCACTGTGCTGGGACGAAATCCAGGTATGAGCAGCAGGGACTGGTCTATTGCTTTCAGTCATTCCTTTATGTATGTGCCACAGGCTAAAATCAGCCTGCAGCCTTCAGTGCCCTCCTGGAGGGACTACTTCGCTGTGTGTGGAAATGGTCTCCATCTACAGCAGCAATTCCTCACTGCACAGAAAATGGCAATAATCTCCAGCTATAGCATTAATTCCTCACTGCATAGAAAAGACAGCACTTCATGTTTGGTATAAATTGTTAACTTGGCAACAATCTGGATATAGTTAACAGCGTGGGATAAGTCAGGCTTTTTTTTTCTTCCCTTGCCAGCTTTTACTAGTAAACACTGATAACATTAAGGACCTTTCTTACCATTCATATTTTGAGGAACCCATTTTCTGTGCTCCTTAAAATGTCACTTCTGAGTTGCTAACTCATCTCAGGAAGCTGATGCAGGGAAAAGATAGACATATCAATGCTCACTGCCAAGGCAAATCCCCTCATGTCCAGCCCTTACCCAGGCACCAGCCCATATTTCCAGATCCATTTTGCAGCCACCTCTAAAGATGAAAAGAACAGAGGAAGCCCCACTGCAGAACATGGGAAAACACATTCAGGATGCAAACTTAGAGGCAGGCTTCTGCTGAGCAGCTTCAAGAGGGATTTACCCTCTAACCTCATGAGTCATAGCAGGATGAGACAGTTCAAGACTTTTCACAGGCTGGACCATATAAACTGAGGTTCTTCTACACATAACACTGTCACTTCACATAGCACTGTCCCTCCACATGGCTGGCAGGAACTGAACTGCTGCCAGGAGGCTTTGCACTGTTTAGAAAGAGAGAAGAAAGTGCAAGCTCGGCTTTTCTTGGCCGTGGATACAAACACCAGCTCTAAATAATCTACCTAGCTCACCCATGAGGGAGGAGGTTCCTGACAGAGAGAGGAACAGATATAGTTCAGTCATAGATCCCAAGGTAGCCACCTGGCACCTGAGTCCCAGGCACCTCAAGGAGAAAGCATAAATTAACCTCATTTAGCAGCTGGACCTGTCCTAAGGTGCCCTTGCAGGGGACAATGTAGCTTGGGCAGATTGATGCTCCTATTAGACAGATGGGAAGTGAGGGGACAGCCTGATGAGCTCTTTAACTTTTACTGGCTTCCCTACACCAGTCTCTTAGCTATTTTAATTCCCCTTTGAAGGCAATAAAGGGAGGGCTTTTAGCTCATCAGGCTCATCTAAAATGTCTGAGCGAAGTGAGTGAAACTCTATCTTAATGTTCTCTGTGACTGCTGGTTCTGGTAGCCAGTTTCTGACTTTCACGGCTCTTGGGTTTCTTTCTTTGTAGTAAATGTGCTTCTGTTTCTTGCTTCTTTTCCCCCCCCCGCCCCGTGCTTGTTTCTCCTGTAGCACAACAGACAGACAGATGGTTGTGACTATTTTGTTAGGCCAAAGCATTCTTGGCTGGATTCCCCAGATGAGTAATGTGGTGATAACTTAGTGGTGTTTCCTCACTACTCCAATGCTAAGCAGGGAGGGAAAATTAGAGGGATTTATGAAGGGGCAGAGGAAGGAGAAATCCAGATAATGATAAGGTTGAGGAAATAGTAACATCAAGAAATACTTTTGGCAAGGGTTTTCCTTGAATAACTTCATCTGGGCACATCCTAGCTTCTGGGAATTTTTCAAACGAGGCACAGGGACACAAGGACTCAGCGGACGAACATGTCCAGAATTTATTTTTCTTTCTTTATTTTTTTAAACAAATGCCATTAAAAATTGTGAGTGCAAAAGCAGCTTAGAGAAAGCATTTCAAAGGGGGCTGAGGGTGGAGAGAAATTGCAAGGTAAACAGGACAGTTTCTATCTTCCCTCTACCTCCAGCCTGTGTGCAAGGAAAGATAACAGCAGCAGGAGAAAGCAAAGTCTGCCATGGAATTTAGCTCTTCTTTTTTTCCCCTTATAACAGAGAGAGAGGGAGAGACTGCATGTGCTTCTGAGGCGTCTCTGCCTGCTTTGAACCTTATCAACAGGGACTGTGCAATGCAGTTTCTCTTTCTCCCTCTCTTCTAACTTTTGAAGCAAAACACTTACGTGCAAGGAATGTTGCAGCATCCGACAGCCAGGAAGATAGAGGAGAAAGCCAAGGAGAAGGGAGGAGGGGGCTACTGGTTCCCCTCTTCCTCCTCTTTAGAAAAAAAAAAATACCCACAATATTTACTTTCCCTGTTTTCTTGCTTTGATTAAAGGAAAGGAGCAAAGAAGAGAACAGAGCAGAGATGTCTTCTCCACCCCTCTCTTAACAAGTCTCGAGAGCATGGCCTGTGTTGAGTCAAGCAGATTGTTAAGGGAGAAGGGTTGTCAATGGGATCTCAAAGATGCAATTCTAATTTTTTTTAGGAATAAAGGAAAGAGAAAAGGCCTCTTGTCATGGCTGCTCACTGCTTATGGGATGTTTTGCCTGGGTGAGACCCACAGAGAATCTGGGAGAGTGCTGAATCTGTTGATCTGCCACATTCTCTGTGGGAAGGATCACTCAATACCTACCTTTGCAAGTAGAGACACGCCATATAAACATTACTACTTGCTGGGTTTAGCTTTATATATTCTATTGATAGACATATGGATAAGCTCCTTGATGTGGCAGATAGGTGTCAAACAGGCAAGGAAGGAGAGGCTGGGGTCTTCAGGGGAACCATAGGATGGTGGGCACATCTGAAAGGCAAGCCTGAAACAAGAGTTTAGAGTAGGAGCTGAGTTCTGCTGAAAATCTGGTCCAGCACTTCTATTAAAGAAAGGTTTTGTGATATCTTGTACCATGCTTTCACTGTGCCCTGGCAGAGATTGAATGAGTTAGGCAGAGGTTCAAAACAAAATCCCAGACCTGGATGTGGAAGAAGCTTGGAGCCAGATCTGAGCTTTCACAGATGGTCCCTTTATATATAATGAGGTCAATCAAAACATCTGATCTCAATACCCTTGAACTTCTGGAAGGGGGCACAAATGTGAGCCCAGGAATATAGGATCATCTGGACTGTTCAGTGGTCTCTGCCAATTGCTTTTCTTTCCTGGCAGGCTTGGTGGGTCCCAGCTGTACTGCTGAGCCTCCTTTAGAAGATGTGTTAGGTACAAATCTAAAGGAAGGGATCTTTCCTGGACAGCCTTTTTGTTCCCCAGGTGCATCAAAATTCATCCTTCTCTACAAGGAAGGAACAGAAGATAAAAGGAGTGGACGACTTGGTGAGCACCCCTTTGTTTTAATGATAACAAAGGGGTGAGAAGGATTGAAAGGGCTGTCCTTTCTTGGACACCAGTTTCCACACGTGTAAAACTGGGCAACGGAAAGTGCATCTCTTCTGAGTTCAGCCAGACTCAGAGTCGCAAAATCGTTTGGGTTTGGTCCTCTTTTAACCTGACAGCTCATTCTGCTCGGGAATTGCAACATGATTATAATGAGGAAGGTATGAAAAGTCTCAGGGTTAAATGAGGTTTGTGCCTGTGTGACTGGGGTGAAGCTGCTGCCACCAGTGTCCTACAGATCAGCTGCTACATGGTGGGACTGAGCATCCAATCTAGTTTATCAGCAACCTCCTGAAAGATGACAAAATCTACTACTGGGCTTGCGCCACTGTTATTAGAGAGCAGCATGCGTGTAGAATAGATAAGATAAGGTAGGAGGAGATTGGAAGATGAATATAACTTGCACAAAAAAACAAAACAACCTTGGAAGATTAGAGGCCCCCACAGTGCCACTGAAGAGAAGGGAAGTGAGCTCTCATCCAAGACAGTTGAAGAGACACTATCCATCAGCAGGTTGGCAGGGAGTGTATGAAGGATTTGAAGGTGGGTAGAAGGGGAGCAAGGGAATGGGGAGGTTGTTGCAGGGAACCCCACCAGGCAGCACTGTCTGCAGGAGTCCTAAAGCAGGTGACTTCATATTTCTGTGGGAAGGAGTGAGAACAGCATTTCCAATCCTTCTGTGAGTACTGGGTTCTTATTGGGTCATTTGGAGTCTATTTATGGTATTGCTTACACTTCATCACAGCTTTCAGTCAATCTGTGTCCCCAAATGCTGTTCACGGAAATGAAAAAAAAGAAAAAAAAAAAAAGGGAATTTAAGAGCATTTAAGAGCAAAGGGTGTTTGGAGTAACAAAGGAGGAGGGCATGGGCTGTGTGCTACGTTCAGCTGTGAGACAGCTAGAAAGGGAGAGAGGCAGAAACTGAGGAGGGGAAGGACCCAATCCAGTGAAGGTGTATGGAGAAGAGGATGCTCAGGGGAGACCTTATTGCTCTCTGCAACTACCTGAAAGGAGGCTGTAGCCAGATTGGGTTGGTCTCTTCTCCTAGGAAATCAGTGACAGAACAAGAGGACACAACCTCAAGCTGCACCAGGGCAGGTTTAGGCTGGATATTAGGAAGAAGTTCTTCACAGCAAGAGTGATTAGCATTGGAATGGGCTGCCCCCGGAGGTGGTGAAGTCTCCATCCCTGAAGGTGTTTTAAAAGAGACAGGATGAGACACTTAGTGCCATGGTTTAGTTAATTGGAAGGTGTTAGGTGATAGGTTGTACCCGATGATCTTGAAGGTCTTTTCCAACGTGGTTAGTTCTGTGATTCTGTGATATTGGGAGAGCAGTTGCTAGGCCAAGATGGAGGGAGCACAACACCAAGTCCTGGCCAGAAGCTTGATCTCAGACTAGGTTTCAAGAGGACCCTGTTTCTCCACTCTGCTTTTTCACCTGGCTCTGCTGCCCTGAACATATCTCTGATGGCTGCTGTTTTATTCAGCTGTTCAGACACATGCATCTGGACTCAGCCTTTGCTGTTAATGATTTGCAGTAGCACAGATGGCTCCTGCTCAGACTGGTACTAATTGGGCTGGTGCCTCACTCAGCTGCTGTCCCAGCACTCTTCACAGCACACACACTGCCTTGAGGCACACAACTTTTCACTGCATCCAAAACACCTTCCTTGGAGCAGCAGCCGTCAGAAAACCAGGGTGATTTGATGTCCATGCTTGCTTGGTCACTCCTGGATGGCTTGCTTCTCCAGCCAGCAGCAATGCTTATCTCCTCAGCAGCAGAACAGCCTGCTGCCCTTGAGTGTGCAGGTGGCAGAGGAACAGAGAAGCCTGCTGCAGCCTCTCCGTGCTCATTACCAGATCACCCCTGTCTCTCTAGGGTCTTTCTCTTTCCAGCTGTGACAGAAGGAAAAATAAAGCCCAGACTTCCATCTTGCACTCTGTTTACTGGGATGTTCTGTTCTTGCAGGAGGGGTCTAGCAAGAAAAAAACCCAAAACCCCAACCCTACAAACAAAAAACCCCAAAAGGGTCTGAAAGGTGGATATCAGGATGGGCAATCAACAAATACAGGTACTTCAAATATCTGCCAAAGGGGAAAAATGATAGCGAGTCACCTACAGATAAATTGAAGGTGGCAGCTAGGAATTTCTGCCATCATGTTATGGCACCACCTCCTTTTCAAAAGATATGGTGAGGCCAAAGCCAAAGTCTTATAAATACGTTGAATGACTGATGCTTACAGTAACGTGGGTCTGGGGCTTGCTCATTCAGAAAGCCCTTTTCAATTAAAACCCTCTTGTGCTGGTTTGAGCTAATTGGAGAATTTGAGTGAGAAGTTAGACTATTGGCTGAGAGAGGAAAGCACTGTATGGCACTTCACCAGAGCTTTACTGAGAAAGAAAAAAACCTGTTTTTAAAGTGTTGTACCAAAACATTAGATATCAGACAGTTTCTGACTGCTCTGGCTGCGGCTGCTCTTTGCATGGTCTCCTTTGTCTCTGCCTTGGTAGATAATTCTCAGTAATTCTACTAACTACTTTCCTGCTACTAATCCCCCTGGCCAATCTACCTCAGCTTATCTTCAGCATCAACAGGTAGTGAGATAAGATTGGGGAAGGGGGGAGAGGTGGTAGGGGTGTTTGGTTACCCCTCTTGGAGATTTTGGTCTGTGGGAGGGCTGTGGTGTTTCTGTATTACCTTTTCATTGTAATATATCTGTAAATATCTGTTATACCTTGTAAATATCTGCTTGTATATTGTGCATTGCTGTAAATATAAAGCTTCCTTTATCAACTTCCAGTGTTTCTGAGTCCTATCCGGGGTTTACATCAAAAGGTGGGGGGGCAGGCAACTGCTTAAACCACCACACCTCTGAAAACAGGCAGCGTTTTAGAAAGGTCCGAGATTATCTTGCTGGGAATACCTTTAGATCACATGAAATGCAGATGGACTTGGGAATCTACAACAGCTCTCAGGGCTTTCCGCCCTCCAGGGAGCCTCCAGGGAGCAGCAGCTGGGTAAACGCTGTAGTTTAGCATTACGCTGCTTGGAGGTCTGGCGGTGAGCCAGGCTGGCTTTTACCTGGCCAAAGATTGGTTGCACACCAGCCCATGTCCATTAAGGTACGTTTGGTGTGTTTGCTAGCAGAGCAGCTGTGTCCTGCAGTCACTGTACCTAAAATAGAAGACTTTTAAAGGCGGATACGGTGTGTATTGTAAATTCAGCGGCACTCCAGGTGCATCTAGGCAGGATGCATCTGCTAAGCCTGGTGCAGTGATTTTTAAAAGATCACTAGATTTTGCTCACGCTAAACCCCATGTGTCCTCCCACATTTATTGTTTCCCAGGCAAGCCGAGTGTAAACAGAAATAATACTTGGGATCTTCTAATTGTTGTAACTCGTAATCTGCCTGCAAAATGTAACATTTGTGACAGATTTTCCCAGGAAGCGAAAGTACAAATTCACCCCTGCAGTGCTTTGGCTCGAGGTGAGGAATCGAAACAGCAAATTAAGATGACATCAGGCACTTCAGAATGGCTGTGGAACTAGGGAAAGAATAAACAGGTTTAAATTCCTCCAGGACCAGTAGAGACCAAACACGCTAGATCCAGTGTTATCCAGGACTGTGTGGAATCTAGCTAATATTTACTTTTCTAGCAGCCATGTGTGAAAACAGATATTTTCACAAGTACTTCAGATTTTGATCCCAGCTGATACCTTGGCATTTGTGGTGAACGTCGTTGTTTGCAAAGAAAAATGTCCCCAGGACTGCAACAAGGAGACAAGTTTTCTGTCTGCAGAAACTGCTGAAGCAAAGAAGCGAATCCCAGGGACACTATTCACAGCAGAACCAAGCTCCCCTTCCAACACCTTTGAAGGATGTGGGAGAAGTAACACATGGTGACACTACCCATAATAATACTTCTTACTATGGTGCTTTTCATTGGGAAAATAAAATGAGCATGTTGAAAGGTTTGTTTTGCTCTTTCTATCAAATTACTGCTTGCTATCTGACTGCTCTGATCTGCACCAAAGGGGAAAAAAAAAAAAAAAGAAAAAAAAAGCTTTCTTCATAGAGAGCAAACAGTGAAGCATCTGCCATGATCAGATGGTGTCTTACATGCCCATGACACTGGGGGTTAGAGTCATGTGGGGCAATGAGAAGAGACTGGCAGAGGAGGGGACCAGGACACAATTAGAGCGATGGAGGTGTGGGTAGGCTGGAGAGGCTTAGCTCCGAGCGGTGCCGTAAAATATCCTACCTCTTTCTGCTCTTCTGCTCTCTCCAAAATAGATAACAAGAACTGGAGCAGTCCTACTGAATGGGTCAAATGAGCCTTTGAGTTCTCCCTTTCCCCTGAATACGTGAACCTGCCGTGTGGGTAATTAGTCTGCCAGTCTCATCCTGGTAGTGCTGCCTTTGGAGTGTGACACATTCAAAGAGGTCACAAGCTCGTTCTTCTCCCCCATCCTCCCTTTATCCTTTTTTGGTGTCCCTATTCTTCTGTTTTTTTAATGACGCTCCCCCCTCCTCCAGCACAAATTGACTCTGGCGGTAATTTGTCATGTCACCTTCAGTAAAATTTTGAACAAAATTGCAGAAGATTCATGGGGGAACAAAAGCTCCACATCTTTTATGCATTTCAGACAGTAAAGTATAAATCAAAAAGCCCAGGGACCTGCTCGCAGGGAAACAACAGAAAAACCCAATGCAAACTGCAGCACGGGAAGTTAAACTGCCCCTGTCTGATCCAGTACTGAAAAGCCTGGCATTTAATTTTTAATTGCTCAGTGTTATTTCATCTTTATGTCAGGGGGAATACCATGGATGAAACATATTTGAGGCAGACCCAGCCGACAGGCTCCTCCTCTTCCTCACTTCAGTGAATGGCAAATTCTAAGACATGGGTAAAAGGCTTCACACTGCGAGAGAGGTGCTCAGGGTTAGGAACTGATTTTATAACTACTTAAAGAGGTTGCTCATTCTTGACCTTGGAGGAAGTGAACTCTCTCGGATGATTTTGGCCTTGTGGTTGAAGGGTCTGGAGTAAATTTGGGCAAATTCAGGTTCGAGTCTCAGCTCCTCTGCAAGCCTGTTTTACAGGAATGATTCTGCTGCTCTGACTTAAAGGTTTAAAACCGTTCCAAACCCGAACAGATAAATCCCATCAGAAACGAAAGGTAACTGGCTGAGCAGCTTCTTAACACTCACCTTTGCAGTTTGAGGACAATGACTCTCCACCCAAACCTGGTGCTCTTCTTCCCACCACCATTCACCCTGTTGGATTTGATAGCAAAAGCTTTGGGAAGAGAATCCCTTGTCATCCCATGCAGCCTCCAGTCCTTGTGGCCTTGATGTGCTGTTAGGGTGAGAACATTAATTAGGTGTGCAGGTCTAGGGAGGAGTGGCCACATGCAGCCAGTAGGACATGCAGCAGGTGGGTCTGCAGGTTCTGCCTGCCTGTGTGTCCGTATCTGCATTGCATCATCCACTGCCTGCCACCGAGCTGCTCAAGGGTTTTGTAGGCTGGCTGAGTCTACCTCTGACCCTCTCCTCTGCTGCAGCTGATTTTGTTTTACAGGCACAAACTCTAATATCCTCCTCTCCTTTCTGTTTTTAATGCGCGATCGATCTACTTTGGAAGTACACACGGCTATATGGTAGGAGAGATTAAACAGCAGCCGAGAAAAAGATCTGTGGGGAAATCTGATTATACCCTTTTAGGGGGGTTTTCTTGTTGAGAGTCAGCCTGCATATTCCCACACTGTACTTGAAGGTCAGTCATTGTCTTATGCTGCTTCCTACAACAAAATTGAGAGGAGTATGATGAGATCTCATAGTCACAAGAGAGCTCATTTGTTGAGCAAATCCAACCGTGACCCTTTCTAATGTTTTCTTTTCCTTCTTTCACTGTCTTCTGCTGGCTTGTTTTTAGCTGAATGCTTCCACTAAAAGCTCCCTATCAATATTCAGGGGTGATTTCTGAAGTTTGGGTAAAGTCTATAAAATCCAACAGAGACCAAAGTGCCAGGCATATTTGTAGAGTCTAAACAGCTATCACAGTCTGCGGGATCAAAGGCTGTGGATTGTTTCTGCTTCTTCTTTGGTGGGAAAGGCTCCATTGTGAATTCTTTATTTTACCAAGTACATTTGAATATGATAGTGAGCTCAGGTGGGAAGCTTAAACCTGGGCTCAGCTCTGCAAATTCTGGCACTGTAATTTGTCTGCAGGATCTGGAAGCAGCCCACAGGGAAAAAAACCTGCATGTTGTGCTGTGCCTGGGTTTGGTCCTGGTGTTGACTCAGATGCTGGTGGTGAAGGGACCCTGCAGCCAAATAAAAGTGCTCTGGTTGCAAGTTTCCTTAGGAGCCTCTTCCCTGTGTGAAAGGCAGAGCTAAAGCTGTTAAATGTATTTGCGCATATACGGACATGGAATCTGTGTGCACAGCCTCTAAACACTGCAGAATTATTGGGAGTTTGGAGGGAAGAGACTTTAAATTCACAGGATTTTAACCTTTTGTGGTGCTCCTGCAAGCAATCTTTCTATCTGCTTTCTGCTTAATGAATTAGCAGAGCTAAGAGGGTAGCAGGAACTCTCAGAAGATGTACTTCAGTGCCCCTTATGGCTGCTCAGGAAATGATGCTCATTATAGTACTCTGTGAGCAGGGTAGGTGACCCAAAGATGTTAGAAAGGGCTGCAGGCTAAAACAGCTAAGCAGAGGTTCCTTTAGATGTTTTATTCAGCCCAGGGATGGCATGAATAGCAACATTAATTGTGTATTTTCATTTAATTTCCAAGAATTGTGCCAAATCCTTGGTATGAGGGCAATGGAGGGGATTCTGCCCCTTTGCTCTGCTCTCCTCAAACCCCACCTGGAATACTGTGTGTGATTCTGGAGCCCTCAACACAAGAAGGACGTGGAACTGTTGGAGCAAGTCCAGAGGAGGGCCATGAAGATGCTCAGAGGGCTGCAGCACCTCCTGCTATGAGGACAGGCTGAGAGAGTTGTGGCTCTGCAGCCTGGAGAAGGCTTCCAGGAGACCTTGTAGTAGCCTTCCAATATCTGAAGGGAGCCTACAGGAAGGCTGGGGAGGGATTATTCACAAGGTCTTGTTATGACAGGATGAGGGGGAATGGGTTTAAACTGTCAGAGAGGAGATTTTAAAAGGATGTTAGGAGGAAGCTCTTTCCAGTGAGGGTGGTGAGACACTGGCACAGGTTGCCCAGGGAGGTTGTGGCTGCTCCCTCCCTGGAGGTGTTGAAGGCCAGGCTGGATGAGGCCTTGAGCAACCTGTTCTAGTGGGAGGTGTCCCTGCCTATGGCACAGGGGGGTTGGAACTGAATGAGCTTTGAGATCCCTTCCAACATAAACCATCCTATGATTCTTTGAAATAAGTGACATGCAGCTGTCTGTGAAGACAGTTTCACCCCACTGTGAGAGCTACTGAGATGGTGCTGGCAAGTGGGGAACAAAGGCTGCTTCAGGAGTTTTCTCCATTCCAGGCTGGGAGGAACAGAGCTCCAGGAAGCTGCTGGTGCTTGAGCTATGGAAGAGTTCACTGCTGCCTGTGGCACCAGGCATGGGAAGGGAAGCCCAGGCTGTCATGGGAGCATTTGAGGGAGGGCAAGTAAATTTTTTCCCAATCCCCAGTGTGCATCTGCCTAGAAAGAATGGGGAGAGTGGGCACAGACAGCCAAAATAAAGTATGGGGAATTCTGAAGTTGTTACCTCCAGGCCAGGGTGTGGAGGGTGGGCCCAGACAACCAAATTAAAGTTCTGCAATATGAGGGAATTCAGAAGTTGTTACCTCCAGGCCAGGTTATATTCAATGGGTCTAACTGTCTAGATACATTTACTGGAGATGAGTGGAATGAGGCTGCCAGGAAGGGTGGGGGGAAGGGTGGGAAAAATTGTTTCAGTAATTACAGTGAAGTGATAAAAAGAATAAAATCTTGGAAACATGAACGCTGCTTTACACTGCCTCCCTCCTTTCCCCCTCCCCTCCCAAGTTTCATCTGTTTCTACAAAGGAGCAGTGGGGAGATTATTTATCTTTGATCATTCCAGGACCAATCTGCAAATGCACAAACACACTTAAATCAGCGTTTGCCAACTGTTAAGCTCTGCGCTCCACCCTGGTTTTGAAAGGCCTCAGGAAGATGCAGAAGAGAGACAGGGAGGAGATGGATGACTTCAGGGAAGCATTTAAGAAATTGTCTGAAGAAGGCAGCTGCCCCCCATCCTGATTAGCTGTGTAGCTTTCTGCCAGATTGATTTCCAAAACAGGTAAGGGTGCAGCAAAGAGAGAGAGAAAAAGACTGCAGAAGGCAGACAGACAGAGAGCAGCAACAATGCTGATATTTGAGGAGGTTTTCTTTCTGATTTTTTAAGAGGTTTTATTTTTTTTGGTCTTGCTCTTTTTTTTTTTTTTTTTTTTCCCATCCTTGTTTATTCAGTTGGCTTGCTGGGGATTGTTTCACTCTTGGTGCTTTTCCCTCCCCCTACACCTTATTTATTTGCTCTTCCATATTTTTGTGCCCTTCCTAATTCCACAGGTTCAAGATGGCTGTTTTCCACAGCCAGCTAATACCTTCAGAGCCGATAATCTGGGGATTCTCTGTGTTTGATATACTTACCACACTGCTGCTCAACTCCCATGCTGTGCCTCAAATATTTATTTTAAACAGGGAAAAAAAAAAAAAAGAAAAAGAGAAAGAAGAAAAAGAAAAAGAAAAAGCCAGACTCTCCCCAGTCTATTTCCTCCATAGCCTTCACTGCTGAAGTTTTTCACTCCACTCTCTGTGGGGAACTTGTGAGATAGAATCATAGAATCATAGAATCAGTCAGGGTTGGAAGGGGCCACAAGGATCATCTAGTTCCAACCATCCTGCCATGCCCAGGGACACCCTACCCTAGGTTAGGCTGGACAGAGTCCCATCCAGCCTGGACTTAAACACCTCCAAGGAAGTGGCCCCAACCACTTCCCTGGACAACCCATTCCAGGCTCTCACCACTGTCATGCTGAACAACTTCCTCCTCACATCCAACCTGAATCTTTCCACCTGAAGTTTTGCTCCATTCCCCCTAGTCCTGTCACTACCTGACAGCTTAAAAGTCCCTCCCAAGCTTTTCTGTAGGTCCCCTTCAGATACTGAAAGCCCACAATAAGGTCACCTGGGAGCCTCCTCTTCTCCAGACTGAACAGCCCCAACTCTTTCAGTCTGTCCTCACAGCAGAGGTGCTGCAGCCCTCTGAGCATCCTCATGGCCCTTCTCTGGACCCACTCCAGCATGTCCACATCCCTCTGGTAATAGGGGCTCCAGAACTGGATGCAGTACTCCAGGTGGGGTCTCATCAGGACGGAGTAGAGGGGGAAAACCACCTCCCTCACTCTGCTGGCCACTCTTCTCCTGATGCAGCCCAGGTTCTGGTTGGCTTTCTGGGCTGTAAGTGCACACTGCCAGCTCATGTTGAGCTTCTCATCCACCAGCACCCCCAAGTCCCTCTCCGCAGTGCTACTGGTATTTTTGTTTATTCGTTTATTTTTGGTAGCATCAAACATTTATCATGGCTCTGCCCAGGCAAGCAGACAGAGTCTTTACTCTAGAGCTGCCATGTGCTGCCTGGGTGATGAAGAGCCAGGTCCCACCCCAGAGCTGGCTGCACTCTGGTGATCCAGATGATATCTGCATTATACCTGCCCGGGGCTGCTCCTGGCTTTGCAGAGGACAGGGCAAATATCCCACTTCAACAAAGGCTTTTAAAAGAGAAACTTACAAGAAGTATGTCATGAGCTCAGTTTCCTTACCTTCAACCAGAGGAAAAAAAAGTGAGGAAAACGAATCCATATTTCAATTGCTGTTTCTTTATGAACTACTACATTTGTAGCACAAAAATTATTCAGTTTGAGCAATGCTCTCTTCTAGTCCCTTTGGGGAGGGACTTTTTAGGCTCTCAGGCAGTGACAGGACTAGGGGGAATGGAGCAAAGCTGGAGGTGGGGAGATTCAGATTGGATGTGAGGAGGAAGTTGTTGAGCATGAGAGTGGTGAGAGCCTGGAATGGATTGCCCAGGGAGGTGTTTAAGGCCGGGCTGGATGAGGCTGGGGCCAGCCTGATCTAGGGTAGGGTGTCTGTGCCCATGGCAGGTGGGTTGGAACTAGATGATCCTTGTGGTCCCTTCCAACCCTGACTGATTCTATGAGTCTATGTGACTTTTTCCTTGCTGATTAGCTGTATGTGGCACTTAAAAATAAGAGATACTATCATGTGTGTCCAAGTGGCTGAGACAACTCTGGAAAACAGACTTTTTCTCAGCATTGGAAGGAAGGCTCCAGGATATTTGTGCCACTGCAAATTTTAGGAGTGACATATGAGACAAGGAACCACTTGTCTCTTGTCTGGGACGCTGTATTTCCCCTATCCCATTCCTTGCAAAACAAGGCTCCTAGTAGCATCCTTGCTCCCAAAACACAAGCAGAAAATAGGCTTCTGGCTCCAAGCTGTGTGGACATTGATTTGTGACCCAGTGTGAAGGCAAACTCCTTGTTCCCTGGAGTCACTGAGGCTGCTGTTCAGATTTATTAGCCTGGATTTACTTTCCTGGCTAGGTTTGCTCATCCTCCCTCCTGTAAGAGCTCTTAGAAAGCAGCATTGCCAATCAGCAACTCCCAAACCCCCAGAGCTTCCTACGGCCAGAATGGACAGCACACAACCTCTGCTCTGAGGTGGTTCACAGGATCACAGGATGTCAGCAGTTGGAAAGGACCCAGGGAGACCATCGTGTCCAACCCTCACTGCCAGAGCAGGACCATATAATCTGGCACAGGTCACACAGGAACACATCTAGACAGGCCTTGAAAGTCTCAAGAGAAGGAGATTCCACAAGCTCTCTGGGGAGCCTGTGCCAGTGCTCTGGGACCCTTACAGTCAAGAAGTTCCCCCTTGTGTTGAGGTGGAACCTCCTGTGCTTCAACTTACACCCATTGCTCCTTGTCCTGTCCCAGGGAGCAAGTGAGCAGAGCCTCTCCCACTCTACTCCCAAATGTCAGATATTTATAAACATTGATTAAAACCCCTCTCAATCTTCTCTTTTAATCTTTTCACTGTCCTGCCATTCCTCTGCTAGAAAACGGGGATCTGAGGCCACAGGACACTGGCCATGCATCTGTGGTTGCTTTTTGCTGCTTGTCTGGAAGAGAAAAAAGCAAACGCACAGCGACTGCTGCGAGTAACAGGGACCCTGTGGTTTCCATCAGCTGGTGGCAATGCTGATGATGTATAAAGGGAATTATGTTTAACAAAAAGGAATACTTGTCTTCTGCAACAGACCTTCCCCTTTTCTTCAGTCCTTTTCTATTTACTGTTGCAGGGAGGTCCAGACTGACCACACGGCACTGACCTCCCCTCCACTGCCTGGCTCCCACATGGTGCTGGAGTGGCCACGGAGCTGGAACTGTCATGGGGTTAGCTCTTCTGCCCATGCAATGAGTGAAGCACCTTCCACTGAAGGCAGATGTGTCAAGTCCTTGCACTAGGACAACTTCACTTCTGAGCAGAAGGGTAAGTTTCATTTCTAGACTCTACAAGAACATCAGGGTGGCTGCCAGAGACTGCCAGATGATCTCTATTCTTGTTTTAATGTTGTTATGTTATTATTCCTCCCTCCTCCCTTTCCTCTCTTCCCCATTTCCCCCTGCCCCCCCTC
>VWZI01002420.1:1798810-1809000 GCA_013396835.1 Psilopogon haemacephalus
CCCCCCCCCCCCTCTCTTTTGTTTTTTTTTTTTTTTTTTTTAATTTCTTTACCTCAGTTCATTTTACTGAGCCTTTAACCAGCATTTCTTACATTTTTCAAGATGTGTTAGTCTGGTTTTCTGATGACCTATCTCAAGACAAAGCTGGGCTGCTTATCAGTGAAAGGTACCTTGTCAACCAACTCAGGAGCAGTGTTACATTTAAATGGAAGCAGAGGAAAAGCCATAGGGAATAGAAACCACTGCTGCAAAGATATTAAAGAGGAGGCTGTTGTGTGAACAGGATATGGAGGCAGGTGAAGTTGGAGGCTTTGGAGTTAGCTGTGGGCTTAGTGCATAACTTACTCTGTCTAACACTTGCCATGAAATATCCTAACAATACTCAGGCACTAGCGGCAGCAGCGATATTATCACTTGGGGAGACAACAAAAATGGTCTTATCATTTTGACAGTGGCTTTTCCCCCTTATTATCACTAAGTAGCAATGTCTCTATTTCACTGCCACTACTGAGCAGTTGGTTTTTTTTGATAAATAAGGTCCTCTTGGTGATTTTTTTTTTTTCCCCCACTTGCATTTTATCCTTTGTGCATGCGTGCATGTGAGCAGATTTTTTAAAAAAGAGATGTTTCACCTTGTGGTGCAATATTAAAGACTACATCTCTTAACCCCCCCCCCACCCCAAGAAGCTGTCAGAAGGGATATCTACACAGACGTACCTCCCTGCTGCCTAAGGGACTTGTGGTGCACCCAGGCTCAAAGAAGGTCTGTTCAACCCGTGGGACCCTCATGTCCTCAGATGAATAACAGAGGTGTATGAGAGCTGGAGTATACAAGAGATGTGAGGATCCATTTGTCAGTAGGAATGTCATAGTGCATTAGAAATTGCCTATAACAAAATGTGCATGGTTTGAGGCGTGATTTGTCCTTGGATGCTCATATAAAGGCACAATCTGCAACATGGCTATACCTCTTACCAACACAATGGATTGCCTTCTCCTTACTGTGCTCCCAAACCCACCTCAACTGATGAGGCTACATCCCATCTTTCCTCCACCCCCATTCCAGAGCTGAAAAATGTTCATGGGCTGAGCAGGAGTTAGACTGGGTATATATAGTTCTATTAGATATGGTACATAGTGACGTCTGGGTGAATTCACATTTGAGTCAGCCGAACATTTATCCTCATTTATCCTCTCTGCTCTTTCTGTTCTTTTCTCATGCCCATCCCCATGGCATCTGAGCACTGCTGCCTACCTGACTTGCCACTGTTCTTATGGATTATCATCTGCCTGAGCTCTGAGTGTGCTCTCCCATTTTCCACTCATCATCCACAGTAGCTCTGTGTGGATACTTCTTTCTGCCGATACTATCAGCTGCCACTGTCTATTCTACGTACAATAGAGAACCCTCCTAGCTGAGCCTATTGCTATGGTTACAGGCATCCTGCGGGCAGTGGGATCAACAGGAGCCATAAATGAAGGTACTACTGCAGTATTTGCATAAAGGCTCCCTACCTGCTGTGGAATGGCCACGATCTACAAAACAACTCCTACGAGCTTCCGTCACTGCCACTGCATGGATGGACTGGGACATCAGGACTCAATTTAGGCTTAGAGCCAGAACACTCTCGATGGAGGAGGAAAGAAAATTTACCTTAGAAGATGACAGTGCTCACCTCCCTGAGATAGAAATTAGTGAGGAAGGTCAACTTTCACTCTCTCCCCACTTTCGCACACCCTGCTTTGCGGAAAGCTTCAGAAGCACTTAAACCAGCAGCATGTTGAGCCACTTGCTAGGCTCACAGGCTGAAGCACCAAGGAAGTGAGTCATCTATCACACACCTGCTCCGTCACTTCCATCTCACTACTAAATGATGCGCTCAAAACCTGCCATTAAAGGGAGAGAAAATGTGACCAGCCTAACTGCTCTCAGAAAGTTAAATGCTTAAAATAATGTCACTGGAGGATCGAAGAGGAATGAGCAGGAGGTAAAGTAGGCTGCTTTCCTCCTCTGAGTTATTTTCTTTTTTTTTCCTCCCCAAACAGAGGAGGCACATAGAGAAATTAACCTCTATTCTTTGATTTCCTCCCCCCCTCCCCTCTCTTGTGCACACACAGGCTCTCTTTCTCTTTTAAGGCTTATATATTATGATTGATGCGGGAGGATATTTCATTAGAAGATGTGAATAAGGCTTTAATACAAATCAGCCCAGAGAGTCTTCTGACAGGATTTTTAAATAGTGCCCCTTGTCTCCCTGATGCAGCCGCACGTTATCGTGTTCCCAGGCTGACCTCTCTGTCTTTCCTCATTAAAGAACAAGTCCAGGCTGCTGAGCCTTCCTCTCTTTTTGGCGATCTTCACCGCTTTGTCTCACACGCAGCCGATCCTGCTGCTGACCGACAGCTCCTCACCCCCAGTAACTTCTGCACTGCATTAATTTCTCATTAATCTGCATCATGATTTATGAGTTTGAAATGATGGAAGACTTCTAGAGGAGCGCTTCTCATTTGGTCTGCTGGCTTTTTTCACTTGCCCCTTCACCCACCTTCTTCAAAAGCAAATAGGCTTCTTCCCTCCATACTGCCTGTCTGCAGAGCATCGTCTCTGTGGATGGCCCAGAATGGAGGGGGGTGGGGAGGGGGGGAACAGTTTAAGTATGATGCTTTCTGGCTGCTTTCCTTACAAACAATGTGAACAAATAAATGGTAAGGAGAAAAAGGACTGACACATTTTCCTTTTGTGTAGGCCTTCTGTAGCTGCATTCTCAGTCTGTGACTGTGCTGTGCCTCTGACTCCTGCTGAATTTGCCAAAGCCTTCTTGGGATTTGGAGAGGTTTCAGCAAGAAAGCCTTCATCCACCCTCCAGGGATCAATCACATTTACAGGAGGGATGGACACTCCTGTCAGTGCAGAGAGCTAGACCTTCAGGCCATGGATGGATGAACCACTGAACCATCTGAGGGCATGTTGCTATAAGGCAACCTGTTCAGTTGTTTTGGTTTAGTTGTTTTAGTGTAGCTCAGGGCAACGTGGAAAACAACAAATCTGCCCAGTTCCTGTGCTTACTTCATGGGACCATTATTGGCTTACATTAAAATTGCCTTTCTTTTTCAGGAGTGTGTGTAAAAGAGAATGTAAGAGTACTCAGGTTTAGTAAGTCACCAGTACTTTGCGTGCTTGTCTGAAACTCCTGAATGTGTTGAATCTGAGGCTGTAAATGGAAATGGAATTTCCTCCTCTGGTTATGACACACTGCTCTGGTCCTCAGAAGAGTCAGAAAACACAACGAGGTGGAAAATGTTTTGTTTAGAAGACCAGAGAAGAAAATGCTGAATGCGCTGGGCAGGACTGAGTAAGCGCAGTATATAACTATGGTAGCAGTGGGCAAGTGATGAAAAAAGTCAGGGAGAACAAGAAGCAGCATTGGGTGGAGGCTGATTACAAAGTCCTTTCTGCTTTGCCTTGATTCCTCTTGGCCCAGTGTTCGATAAAGTCAGTGGTTGTGGCTGCTCCCTCCCTGAAGGTGGTCAAGGTCAGGTTGGATGAGACCTTGCATGACCTGTTCTAGTGGGAGGTGTCCCTGCCTATGGTGGGGGGTTGGAACTGGATGATCTTTGAGGTCGCTTCCAACCTAAACCATTCTATGATTTCTACTGACTTCCTGACAGTGCACTCAAATTTCACCTGACTAAGCCATGCTAAATTCCAGAGAGAAATGTCACAACACAAAAGCACAGGAATCATAAGCTTGATGGCCCCATCAAAACAAACAAACAAACAAACAAACAAACTTTTCCATAGAAGGAAAAAAGTTTGGCTTCAGGAAAGCTTAGGAAAAGAGAATTTGTCTTGACTCTTCATTTCCTTGATCTCTTCCTGAATAACAATATTCCTAAATTGATGCATATCTTCTCACATTCAGGACGTGAAGCTGGTTCTAGCCCTCAGTCTGCCAGGCTGACAGAGAGATGATTTAGAAAAGCAGTGGTGACCAGGACTAGCAGTAAAGCTTAGCTGCTACTGCATGAATATGTAGATGAATATGTAGTTACTCTGACAGTAACAGGGGAAAACTGTTACTTTGGGGGGCTGGAAGCAGCAGGGGGACTTTGCTCAGCATTGTAGCCATTGTTTTAAACTGATATTTAGAAGAGCAATTTCTGTAATGTTTGGAAAACAGGGGAGCGGAAAAGAAAGAACTTCGAGTTAAAAGAGTTTCTGATTCTCATTTGTTAATTGTTTAAATATTCTGGATTTGGGTAGCATGGCTCAGAAGGGGAAATCAGAAACCATCTTTATGTAAATAGGGCTTTTACAGGGAGCACAAGAACTTGGGGTGGGAAGAGGGCAAAAAAAATTTAATGGGTAACCTTTTATTTGGCAAAATATGTATTACTTCCTATTATGATAAACAGTTGGCATATTTGAGACGAAAATGTTTATACATATACATTACAATTACATATTCATTTGACTTTATATTACATACACAACTCAATTTGAATAAATGTCTGAAGCCAAAGGAATAAATTAGGATTGGTGCCGAGTGCTTTCTTTGCCCTTCCCCATTGTGTTTGCAAGATTTGCATTTTATAGTTGCACATTAACAAATATGCATATTTCATTATGGTTTTGGATTAAAAGGTTATCATCTCCGTTACCCATTAGTAATAAACAAACACAGGCTTTCCATGTGAATTTATCCCTGGCTCAGCTGTTGGCTGATTAGGTTGTTGTCTCTGGGTTTCCTTGTTTTCTCCTTGTGGAGAATCCCTAAAGCAGATTCTGAAGTGCTTATTGTCCTCTGGGGAGCAGTGAATGAGAAAAGGAGGCAGGTGAAGAAGAGCCAGAGGCATCCTGAGGTGGTGAAAAGACAGAAAGAATGGTTCAGGACCAATTTGCAGCCAGGTTAGGAACCCATTTTGGGCAGGGAGTCTCCAAAGTCCAGGTTCCTGTGGCAAAAAAAAAGATCCAGGGCAAACCTGGTTGAAATCTGTGCACAGTCAGATACCCTCAGAAACTTGCTGATGGGCAGGAAGCAATGAAGTGATCCAAAACCATGACAATTTCAAATCAGTTTCTTCATCCTATGCCAAGCTGATCTAAAACCTGTGAATCTGCACACGGTGAAGTCTCAGACCTGGAGAACTCAGTGCCTGGCATCGGCTGGCAGGGGAGAAGAAGGTATCACATTTTTACTGGTGTGAACCTCAATGGGACTATGCATGTGGTGCATTGCTTCAGCCTTGGGTGATGTCTGCTGGAACAAACTGGACTAAAACTACCACTTGAACTCTCAGCAAGTCTTTTTCCTTGACAACCCCAGCAAAGCATCTTAGTTCAACCTGTTTTGTCAGAATTTCCTCTTTCTTCAGTTCTGTGTTTGCAGACACCTGTAGGATGGAGGTAGGAAGGGATCAGGGCTGAACGACCCCTGCTTGTTTGAGCTAGGCTCCAGGAAGCTCTGGACTAACCATCACAGAGGCTGGAGGGAGATTATTTTAGAGAGTTTTGTGGAGACTTTGCACTCAGCATCTGAAAAATAACAAGAATCCATTTCTGCAGGCAGCAGGTACAAGAGGCTACCCTGTGAAGTCACCTCCCAGAAGGGAGAATCTCTGTCTTAAAGCCAGGTGATATTTGCCAAGCTGATGTTGGGGCTGGATCAGTGTCCTCTCACAATAGAGCTGTGCATGGCATAGGATTATAGTGTTTGTCTCTAACTATTCATCTACTGCAAATAAGATCCGTGTATAAAAGCCAAAGGAATTTTAATGGATTTTTACTTTCGCTTTACTGGATTTTCCTTTCCTTGTCTCTTTAATACAACTTTGCTAGAGTCAGTGGGTGCAAATGCCTCAAAAAAAAAAAAAAAAAAACCCCAAAACTATTTAGTTTCATTTTTTCTCTTCTTCAGGATAAAGGAAAATTAAAAGATTTAGTGGCTTTTCAGCAGAAGAAATAGTGAATCCCAGTGGGGCTACCCACACAGCTCCTAGGATGCTACTTTGAGCTCATCTGGTACATGCTGCTGTTGCAGCCTTAGTGCCACTGGCTTCTGTTTACTCCATAGACCCCTCTGAAGGGCCTTTGCTGTCCCAGACCACCTTTTTGGGTGGTATCATCAATATAAATGCACTTAATCTTCCAAGTTTCATAGAATCATAGAATCAGTCAGGGTTGGAAGGGACCACAAGGATCAGCTAGCTCCAAGCCCCCTGCCATGCCCAGGGACCCCCTACCTTAGATTAGGCTGCCTACAGCCTCAGCCAGCCTGGCCTTAAACACCTCCAGGGATGTGGCCCCGGCCACCCCCCTGGGCAACTCATTCCAGGCTCTCACCACTCTCATGATGAACAACTTCCTCCTCACATCCAATCTGAATCTCCCCACCTCCAGCTTTGCTCCATTCCCCCTAGTCCTGTTTCTACCTGATAGCCTAAAAAGTCCCTCCCCAGATTTTTTGTAGGCTGCCTTCAGATACTGGAAGGCCACAAGTAGGTCACCTGGGAGCCTCCTCTTCTGCAGATTGAACAGCCCCAACTCTTTCAGTCTGTCTTCTTCCCTGTGGAGGGACAATGACCTCTCTGATCTATCCCTTCTAGTACATTGTCTGGTCATGAAACCCAAGCCTTACTTTTTGCTCCAAAATTCAGATTTTTATTTCCCTGAGGAAGAAACATTGGCTCCTTTTTCATTCTTCCTGATCCTCTGTGGATCCATCAAGAGGATTCATTGCTTCCTCCCAGCTCTCAGTCTAGGTGGCAGCTCTAACATGGAAATATGCTGTGGGATAGTGTTTCTCCATCCTGCTGCAGGAACTGACAACTTGTCTTGAGGGTGGTGCTTTGCTAAGCTGCCTGCTCTTCCAATCCAGCCCTGCCATCCCACCTAGAAGCAGCTCTGTGATGATAAGCTGATCAAGGGAAGGAGAACTAAAGGTCAAGGTGATGGTAGGACATGTTAATAAAATTTGCTCACCGAAATGGCACCTTGTAATAATTCCAGTGCTCAGAACAAAGGTTGCAAGGAAGGTTGAGCATGTCACAGTAAGAGAGTAGATTGCCCCAGCGATTCCGTGGACCTTTCTGTATTCAGGTCTCTAAACTGCTTCCAAACTGACACTAACTGCCATCTCCTGATGAGGAGAGGCTGAAGGACCTGGGCACTTATTAGTCTGGAGAAGAGAAGACTGAGAGGGGTTTTAGTAAATGTTTGTAAGTACCTGAGGGCTGAGTGTTAGGAGAGGGGGGACAGGCTCTGCTCACTTGCTCCCTGGGATAGGACAAGGAGCAATGCATGTAAGCTGCAGCACAGGAGGTTCCAGCTCAATACAAGGGGGGATTTCTTTGCTGTAAGAGTCACAGAGCACTGGCACAGGCTCCCTAGAGAGGTTCTGAAGTCTCCTCTGGAGACATTCAAGGTCTGTCTGGATGTGTTCCTGTGTGACCTGAGCTAGATTGTATGGTCCTGCTTTGGCAGAGGGGTTGGACTCGATGACCTCTTTGGGTCCCTTCCACAACCCCTGACATTCTGTGATCTGTCAGCACCAGAGGGTATTTGGGATGGCCTGTGGGAAGTCTTTCAGAGTCCTCACATTGAGGTCCTACCACAGAATTGTCTCACACACAGCTTTTGCATATGCTGCCTTAGCAGAAAGATCAGGGTTTGATCCATCAGTCCTTTAAAGATTCCTTTTTTTTTCCAGCTGCTGCTCCACTGTCAAGCCACTTGTTGATGGCGATGTGGTACGTGTGATAAGTACACAGCAGCCTCCTGCAAAATGATCTGAAGGTGGCAATTCAGTTCACCCAGCCCACCAAACAACCATCAGATAATCGTAAATTTGGAGTGGAACTAAATAAGCTATGCATAGCTGCGAGGCTTCATTTCCAGTTCCTAATCCTCTTAAATTATTGAGTCCCCCTGTAAACTATTAGCTAAGTATTCTGAAGAAGAGCCTCTGCTGTGTGTAGCCTCGTGGAACTCTACACACCGCAGGCAGAATCTCACTCGGTGCAGCAATAAATTGATATGCTCATCTAATATACCTAAACTTTGAAGTGCATGCTTGAACCATGGAAAACCCTGTGTAAAGCATTGCTGCAGCACTGCAGAGCCAGATGCCTTCGTGGGACCGGGAAAGCTCAGTGGTTTGCACAAAAGGATTATTTCTTTGGGCAGGTGTCTTCTAAAGATGCTGTCTCTATTTTATGAACACATAAAGCAGCTCTGATCCGCAGCAATAAGAAATCTGTTGCCGTTTTCTGCAGGAGTTGCCCATTCATAAAGGAGTTTTCAGAGCTTCTGCACATGAATACCATCGTGTTGGAGTTGGTCAAATTGCCCACTGTAAATGATTTTATTCAAATGATTTAGCTCCTTCAGCAGCTTTTTTTTCTTCTTCTTTTTTCTTTGCCAGAGCGTCTACAGGCAGACCATGAGTTGTATTAAAGTGTTGATTACTTGCAGTTTTGCAACTGTCCCAACTGTAGCCAGTGCAGCCAAATGGAAACGCTGCCGCATCTACCAACGGCTTGCAATGAGGAGGAGCTACTTCTGATTTACTACTCGCGCTGTATTTGTGGTCATCCATGTTGTGCAGTCTTGCTTCTGCTGCTGAGATGGATGGGAGGCACTTGACAGAGGAAATAATTCCTTTGTATTTAAAAAAAAAAAAAAAAGTCTGGAGGTATGTGAAAGTTCTCAGCTAATCCATTGTGTGAGTAATAAATAGGAGCTGTTAAAAAAAAAAAATTATTCAAGTACACTTTCAGGAGGAATACTCCCAGCTACTTAACAGCACCAATATCTCTGAAGCTCATTTATCCCCACTAATATTCTTGAAATAAACACTCAAGTGTTCATGAATAAACGTACCCTTTCTGACTGATGTGAATCCAGTCATGGCTATACATTATTCTGAATGAATACTGTAATTCACTCTAATTTATACAAAGAAGAGGAAATTGATGAAGGAAATAATAAGATTTAGGGCAATGTAAGCACTGTCAGCAGTCTTGTGAAAGACTATTGTAACTTCTCCAGGCTGGAAACCATTTTCTGAGGCTGAGATGCCTGTGGCTGACACAAGGCTGAAGACATTCTTGTGGCTGTGTCTGTCATATGTGGGGGTTGTTAGAGAGACAGAAATGTGTGGAGTGGAACATCTTCCTTACGAGGAGATACTGAGTGAGCTGGGGCTTTGCAGCTTGGAGAAGAGGAGACTGAGAGGTGACCTCATTCATGCTTATAAAGATGTAAAGGATGAATGCCAGGAGGCTGGAGCCAGGCTCTGCTCGGTGATGCCTGATGCCAGGACAAGGGGCAAAGGGTGGAAGCTGAGGCATAGGAAGTTTTATTTAAACATGAGGAGGAATTTTTCCCCTGTGAGGGTGACAGAAGACTGGAGCAGACTGCCCAGGGAGGTTGTGAAGTCTATTCTCTGGAGATATTCGAGAGCCACCTGGGTGCATGCCTGTGTGATGTGGTGTAGGTGATCCGCAGGGGCTTTGGACTGGATGAGCTTTCAAGGTACCTTCCAGCCCCTGACATTCTGTGATTTTTGTGAAATAGTTGATGAACCACTCTAGTGGCAGCCAAGTTAAGCTGGGCAACAGGAGGTAGCATCTTATTGGATGCACTTCTGGAGACACCTTCATATCCCTCTAGGAGCTGTGGATGCCTATGGGTGGGATAATATTGCTGCTTCTGTGGTGTTCAGTAAGTATCCAGTGCCGAGTCTGACTGTGACCTGCCCATGTTCCTGTTCCAGATGAGGTGAAGGGTACATCACTGCTGCAATAAAGCAGAGTGAAATCTCCTGATTTCTTCTTTTTACAGACACTGTCATGCAAGTACTCTTTTTCCTGCCTCTCCATCAGATACTTTGAATAAATCAGATTTTCAAAAGACTCCAATGCTTTGATTTAGAAATTACAACAAGAGTGAGATAGGAAACCACCTCAGAAGTGCTAGATATTGAGCAGCCTAAATCTGACCTTTGGGTTTTTTACCTAATTGAAGCTAACTTTCTTTTTCTGGTGGAGCCCTCCACCTGTGACAAGTAACAGAAAGGATTCTGCCCAACAGAACCAGCAATTGAAAACTATAATAGGAAGGAAGAATTTCTTCATACCAACAAACATTTTCCCACGTGGTAGGAAATGCAGTCAGGCTAGGAAAGATA
>VWZI01002420.1:1814146-1866012 GCA_013396835.1 Psilopogon haemacephalus
TTTAAAATTTTTTTTTTTTTTTTTTTAGCCACAAAGATACTACTGCCAGCCTGGGTGCTGTAAATGCAGATATCATATCCTAGTACTGTAATAGGCTTCCTGGAAAGTTTTGTATTTTGCATCTGCAGCCACCTGAATCTCCTTAAGCACCTGCACTTGTTGTTGGAGAGCAGCTGGCTCTCCCCCCTCTCTGGGGCAAAAGCAACTCCTTGACCATAAAGTGGAAAGAACACAAATTTCATGGAGAGACTGAGGCTTGCTTCCAAATGCATTGCCTTTCCTGCTTTCCAGTCTCCCTGTCCCCTCAAGAGCTCTCCCTACTCACTGATAGCTACTTACCAACTTCCTCAGACTCCAACAGCCCCCAGCTCAGCCTTAGATAAGCAGCTGCCTCTTCTGGATCTTGGCCCCAGTTTGTGGGTTGTCAGAGCAGGTATCTCTCCAGGGTCTCTTCACCTTCCCATCCAAATTAAGCCTAAATGTGCTTTAAGTCTCTCCCCTGGGGTTCCCATTCTTCTTTGCTCTCAGCCTTTGCCTCTTTAAAATGCTTGCCAATGTCTTCAGGCATATCCTCATGTTTGGAGCAGCTGTGGCTCTTGGCCATGCTGCAGGCTGGCCTGGCAATTCCTGTGCCAAAGTGGCTTCTTATCCTTCCATATGGATTATAATGAGGACCCTCACCTTGCCCAGGCCCATCCTCTGCCTCTTCTATCCCCCTGCCCGTTATCTTCTTGTTGGGATAGGACAGAGCCTACCAAAAGGACTGGCCATAGAAAGACCACCTTGTGGTCCCTGCTTTCATGCTGCTTCTCTTAGCCTCAGCTTGTCTTTGATTCTCACTCCTCATTCCTCCATGTGTTCTGGCTTCTGCACTAGCTGATGGGGAATGACGAAAGGCTACAAACTTGCTAGAGGTGTGAAGAGGGTAGGGTTGATCAATTACTTCCTCCAATACTAAATACATTCAAGACCATCAAATGAAGCAAACAGGAGTCAAGGTCAAAGCAAACAGGTTGGTAGGCAGGGAAGCTCCTTGTTGAGGGATGTTGTGACAGCTCTCGAGTAGGCAAGCTTCTGGAGAAACCTGCTAAGTGCATAAAAGAGAGTTGACAAATGGCTGAGGATAACCCCGGGGTGAAAATGGCTTGGGGGACTGTTAAGGGGAAATGTCACACGTATTTATTGTTCCTTAAGCATCTCCTTATTCCCACTGCTAGCGACCAGATGAAGGGCAAGGGGGAGCTGAGCCAATACAGCTGTTCCCAGGCATCATCTCAACACCCTGAAATGCTCAAGATACTGCCACGGTTACAGCACTACCTTTATTAAATGGCAACTATGGAAAACAAATCCACATTGTAGAAACTTGATATAATCTAAGCATACTTTTTCTACTTGCCCTGAAATGGTCTCTGGAAAATCCAGCTGTCAGAGAGTCCCCACTTCCAAAATCTTCCACCACAATGCAGTTCTCAATAGTGGCTTGTGGTCAGGGGGCTGTAAGCAGGCAAAGGAGCACTGGAATTTCAGCAGTCAAACAGCAACAAGAAGACAGCAATGCAGCATTTCTCTTAGAACCAAAACCCACATTTGTGTGCTGTAAGTCTAAATGTAGCAGTGCCATCTGCTGACCTATGCAATAACAGGAACGCAAGCCTCTAAAAGTCAGGACCTACAGGAGGAGTGCATCTATCCTTCCCTCCATAGCTAACGTGCAGAGCTCAATCCTAGCAAAATACCCACGGATTTGGGGTTGTGCCTCCAGAAACCCTCTCATCAGGGCACAAGAAGGGTCAAATCCTTAGCAGATGTGAAGAGGCAGGGGATGGCCTGAAAAAGCACATAATTTATGGCAGACAATGCTGTGACCCCACTGAATATGCAGCAGTGGCCCTGCCGTGCTGCAGCACTGAAAAAGTCCCCAGCAGCTCTGGATCTTCATCCTTAAAAGGTAGAGGGACTTGTATCCCACAGTCTGCTCTGGGAGCCTTGTGCTGTTTAGTACAGATATTGTGTTTTCTTTGTGTTCTCTCTGGATAAACCAAGGCAGGGGAGGTGTTGCTGGTTTTTGATGCTACAGGTCTTAAGACTTAGGCTGAGGAGAGGGGTAAGGTGACAGCAGGATGTTGCTTGTGAGTACAGAGGAGATTTTAATACTGGGAATCACACAGGAGGCAGTTTGGGTAGAAATAAAACCTGCAGCATCATCCCCATCTTCAAAGGAGGTAAAAAGACTCTCTTGAGATGGAAGAGAAATCTGCCAGCTAGCAGTGAGGTCTTGTACCTGCAATCCTGCTGATGGCTGGAAGTGATCTGCAGCTGCTCAGGGCCCTGAAAATTCTTTACCTGGTGTGGAAACTGAGTGAGACATTTTCTTTCTCTTCTCCAGTTCCAACACCTGAACAGATCTTTCCATGCTACCAGATCTTTCCATGGTTATCTTCCACCTGTGTGGATTATTGTTTTGCTTTCGGGTGGCTTTTGTTTTGTTTTGTTTTGTTTTTTCAGAAGAGGCTGCCTTTTGTGGGCTGAAGTTCAGATGATACCTCTGAGCCAGTGTGGGAGATCTGCCCTCCCTTTCCCAAACACTGAGCGTTCTGTAGCTTTGAATTGCTGTTGTGGATAACTTGAGTGGAAGACAGCTGCTTGCTTGCATTTCTATGGCATGCTCATCATTTTAGGTCCATCAGGAATGAAGAGGCAGGTGCAGATTGAACTGACACCTGTCAATCATTTCCTTTCTCTTTAATGAAACAGGCTCAGGCTGTCACGGAGTGTACTCTTCTTGTTTTATGGCCTCTTTGCTCCAGCAAGCTCTGGCTGTGCAGGAGAACTATTGTAACACAGGAGAGAGGACCACTGCTAGATGTCTGCCTCAAACAAGTCTTAAAGAGGCACTTCTTAGGATTTCCCCAGCCACAGTTCTCGTTCTGGCCTGCCTCTTCATCTCCTATTTAGAGTAGAGACCCAAAACATTTTGCAGATATCCCTGCTCCCTCCCTGGATGTGTTCAAGGCCAGGTTGGATGAGGCCTTCAGTGACCTGTTCTAGTGGGAGGTGTCCCTGCCTATGGCACAGAGGGGTTGGAACTGGGTGATCTTTGAGATCACTTCCAAACTAAACCATTCTATGATTTTGTCTCTTACAGTCATGATAACAAAAGGCAACTTGAGATCAATTCGTGTTGCACACCCTGGACTCCTTCTCTTCAGCATCTTACCATGACCCTTCTCCTTTCCTCAGCCCCAGCACTGGGAGAGCAGGTTGTGTTCAGTGGGGAATGCAGCCTGTATAACCCCCTCCTGCTGTTTTTCACCATTTGCATCCTTAGGTTCCTGTTGACACCCCTGCTACTGTTGGTACCACCTCCTTTCCTCCTGCCCCCAGGCACAGCATCATTTGGGGACTGTGATGAGACTCTTTCCTGAGATGGTGACTTTCTCTTACTGCCTTTTCTGTCAAAAAGGACATTTGGGCAGCTCTTCATGAAAAGTGCTTTGTAAACTACCACAGAGGTGCCCACAACAGCCTTACCAGATCAGTGCCCTTCCCATCACTAGCTCTACCTAGCCATAAAAACCCCCTAAAGGATGCTCTCTAATCCACTCCTATCAGTCTCCACCAGAGGTGATAAAGGCAAGTTCAACCACTCGCTCTCCCAAAGGGGACCCACAACCTCTTTGTCAGCCATGCAAAAGAGTAACTTCTGCTCCTAGAAATTCAAGACTGTAAAGGTGGCAGGAGACAGCCTTCCCCTACCTGTCTCCCCACAGCACTGAATGCTGTGCACACTGCCAGCCTGCTTTGATGGAGGATGCTGATGAATCCTCTGCTGGAATGGTGGCCCTTCTTCCTGGCAAATGAGAGCAGCAGCTTACATTTTCACTGCCTGTCTGGTTCACCAGAGGTCTCCATCAGAGGTGATAAAGGCAAATTCAACCACTCCTTCTCCCAAAGGGGACCCACAACCACTTTGTCAGCCATGGAGTAACTTTTGCTCCTAGAAATTCAAGACTGTAGAGATGGCAGGAGACAGCCTTCCCCTACCTGTCTCCTCACAGCACTGAATGCTGTGCACACTGCCAGGCTGCTTTGACAGAGGATGCTGATGCTTCCTCTGCTGGAATGGTGGCCCTTCTTCCTGGCAAATGGAAGTGGCACCGCTGGAGCAGCAGCTCAGATTTTCACTGCCTGTCTGCTTCATTACTGATCGGGTAATGACTGACAACAGGCCAATCAGATCTCCAATATCACTGTGTCAGCTTCATAATTAATACTCCTGCAAACTAAGCTTATTGTGATTTAATTAGTGATGCTGCAATAATGCTACCGCCCGGGCTTAAGGTTACTAATTTATATAAATAGCTATGTTAATGTTTTGAAGCACCAAGTATTAATTGCATCAGTCTTGGTGTTAGACTCTTGCTGGCTAATGGCAACTGCAAAACTCAACAACTCTTAGTGTCGTGAGGGGGAAAAAAAAAATGTTTTTGATCTTTTGCCTGTTGTTTTTAACTAGGCAAGAGGCAGTCACGGACAAGGCTGGAGGGATTTGGATAATATGGGCCAGGGAGCAGTGTTTGAGATTCAAATCCCTTTTTGCTTGGATCTGTTATTTTTCTTTTTCCTTTCCACCATGAGCATCTCCCCCTCCCCTTCCCTCTCCTCCCTCCTTCCTCTTAAATATATAAATAAATCTGAGCTGCTTGCATCGACAGTTCCAATTTGCCACAATTGGAAGTTGCACACATGAGAGATCTCTGTGCAGCCAGCTTGCATTTTATTTTCAAATCTAGAATTAAAAGGAAAGAAGGGGGGAAAAAGAGGGCCATGGGAGCACAGGGAGGATTTGCATACATCAGAGCTCTACATGAGCTAGGGCCTAAGCTCTTTCTCTGAGCTTGAATAAACTACTAGAGGGAAAAGGGAACAAGGAAAAAAGGAAAATTGAGTGACAAAAAATCCTAACCCTTTCTCTGGGCTTGATTTGGGCTCATCTCCCTGCAATGGGGCTGGTGAGAGGTCCCTCTGTTGGACTAGCAAGAAGTGTCTGAGATGGAGGGAAGAATAATTTAAACTGATGATGGAGTGGAAATCAGTCTTGTGCTGGCATCCACTAGACTTAGAAACAAATGTTAGGCTCACAAACACCAGAGGTGGAGGAGGAAGATACAGCACCAGGAGGAAATGGATCTAAGCAGCTATTTAAATTGGTATTCCTATCCTAGTTCTCCATCTTTTTCCCCATACTCCTTCTTAGCCTTGCACCCACAGTCCTCAATTTTCTTAAGAGATGACAAACATGTCTGCAGGCAAGAGCAGAAACACCTGAGGATGCCTCCATACTGGGAGAAGTTCAATGGCAGCAGCACAGGGCTCAGCATGGGCTAACTCACAGAGCAAGCTATTTTCTGTGCTGTGACTGCAGTGCAGACATAACCACAGCGAGGCAAATCCTTGATTTCCCAATGCGCCTCCCCAGTGCGTCACCTGTGAGTGAGGGGATGTATCACCAAAGGTAATGTACAGCTCTGGGGCAAAAGAGATGCTAACAGGGCTGTCTTTTGGTGAACAGGAAGATGAATGTCTCATGAGGCAAGTCCTAACACCAGTTTACTGACAGTATTTTAAGGTAAATTAAATTCTTGAAAATTAAGCCCAAATTTGCTTCAATTAATTTCCACTCTTTCCTTCTTAGTGAGTTTTTCTAGGTCGGCAGAATTTCTTTACAACTCATGCAGGGGAGTATCTGTTCAGATTTATGAGGAAGTACCAAAAAAATGTGTATTTCCCCTTCCCTCAGGCCTCCCCATCAACTGAACAGCTGTGGGTCAGGGCAGGATTCATGCAGAACTACTGAACTGCTCTGGGCATAGAATGGTTTTAAGTTGGAAGGGACCTCAAAGCTCATCTAGTTCCAACCCTCCACCACAGGTGGAGACACTTCCCACTGGAACAGGTCACTCAAGGCCTCATCCACCCTGGCCTTGAACACCAGCATGAGCTGGGGATAGTGGTTCAGATCACCACCTAGTCTAGGATGGAGCATAGGAAGGTGTTTCTGCCACATGTGAGAAGTATGAAAAGGCAGATGAGGGAAATATCTTTCCGGTATTGGCTGCTGTGAGAAATGGGACTCTCATTCAATAGTTTTGTTTCAGACAACCCTGAGCAGTGATGGTACCACAGACCTACAACTGTGGTTCCACGGGCAGCATGGGACATGTTGAAGTGAGTCCACTCTTTGGGCCTGAGTTTGTAGAAATACTTTCCAATTCATCTCATTTTTTGTCCCTAGAGATTTCGTCCACTATTTTATGGCTGAGCGAGCTATTACCAGGATCACAAACAGCAACAACCAAGTAATTCACTGCAAGGAGATGTGGGGATTTATCCAAACATAGGCTGCCAGGCTGGTGTGGTCATCTCCAAAAATATTTACCCTCTCCTCCCATTTGCAAAAGAAGTGACAGAGATGCTGAAAAATCCTGAAACTGGCAGACAAGTGAAATCTATGGCAAATACAGCTGCTAAAAGTGGTCTGAGGTAGCTGAAATGAACTGCACTTCCAATCATGCCCCAGCTATGACTGTACTCTAAGAAGCAGAGTCTGTGATAAATATAACTTGGCTGAATGCAAGAATTTAGATCTTGCATTAGATACTGAATTCATTACCTCTACATGTGTCTATATCCAGAGGCTGCATGTGCCCTTATCTCATCTCTGGCCAAAACCCTCTTAATCTCATCGATGCTGACATTTAACTCTTTAAATACTACTACTCTGTGAAGAAGATCCACTAGCAAGCCAAGCCAGAGAGGAACATCACAAAGATGTGACAATGTTAGGAACAGGACCCCCTTTGGGGAAAATCAGTTTGCATAAAGTCATGAAATATAGATTTATTCATTTTTAATGTATTTCTCTTGCTTCTTTCCCGTCGCAAAATTCAGGCCAGCTGGTGGGATTGACACTAATGACTCCCAGCGAGCTGGACTCTAATCAGCTCAGCTGGAATAGACTGAAGGACTTTTGGAAATCTGAACCACTCCAGCAAAATGGATTTATCTTCTCAATTAGTCACAGATGCTAGTGGGATCCACCAGGTGCACTACCGAATAGCCCCGCGTGGCACAGTTGGTAGAACTCTTCCGTTGCTGCAGCCCAGCCATGACCTTTGTCTTCTTCAGCAAAAAGTGGTCAGAAATGAGGAAGAAAATGTGCATTTCGAAGCTGTCAGTGAAGTGAGTGATTAGATTTCCCCTTTCTAGTTCACATTGGTCAGGGTTAGAAATCCCCATCTGTGTGAGCAAGTCATCGTACGCCTTGGCCAACAAGACCAACTCAGCACTTCGTCCTGACCTTCATTACCCAGATTAGAAAGGGAACTAGCACACCATATGCCAGACATAAAAGTCTCCAGCAATTCCCTTTTCAGCACTGCACTCCTGGGTTTGGATCCCAGCCAGACTGTGCTCTTTGAAACTTATAAATTGCTTTCATCTCCCAGACAAGGTAAAATCAAATTGGTGTAAGCGATGTCGCATTGTTGATGAAGATGCAGACACAAAGTTAACTCTAACACGGACTTAGCACATCATACAAGAAACATCTTAATAGGCATAGCTGCTTCTTTTGACTGGCCTTGGGGAAAAAAAAAAAAAAAAACCAAACCACCAGTCTTTCTGAAAGCTGCAGTAGCATTAAAGATCTTTCTTCCTGCAGACTCTGGGCCTGACTTGTGCAGCCCTTCCTAGCATGCCCATGAATGGTGAGGTATGAATTGGGACACATGGCAGTTTATAAATGGTGGTGCTATGCTGAGCTATGCATGTGTCTTAGAGTCCTTTGCTTTTGATGTATTTATGGCTACTAATCTCTCTCTGGCTACAATCCCTGCCCAAGCTCTATTTCAATCGTCTGTCCATACAGGACTCATTTTATCAGGTTTTCCCATCTGTAGCTGTAACGATAATTGACTGTTACAAGTCTGTCAGCTCTGGAATTCAGCCCTTGAAAGGAGTGCTCCTCACCCAGAAACTGGGATGGGTTAGCTGAAAGCAGTTGGATTTGCTTTCCTCATTACACTTTTAGTAGACCGAATGGCAGCGTTTCCTCCATCCCCAATTACTGCGATGCTGTAGGGACTGCCATAATTTCCCCTGCTTTTCAACCCTTACTCAAGGGCCTAGAGTGCTCTCTGGAGTTCTCCTTCCTTTTGCACTGCAACATATCTGTCCCAAACCTGACAAACCTTTTTCCTCCCCTTCACCTGCCCTACACTTTCTGCTTCTCTTTGTGGAGGCCTTGTTTTCATCTGGGGTTCAGAAACATTTCTATACAGCATCCATAACTGTGGTGGTTTCAGGCGGTAACATCATACAGAGTGGTCCTCCTCTGCACAGCAGGTTTCTTTGTGCCCCTGGAGCCTTGTGAGAGATGAATCCCTGCAGAGTGGTCCTTTCAGTGGGGAACTGCGGGCTCTCTGCTCTGGTACTCTTGAATCTCACAGGAACTTTGTATCACTCAGGGTTTTGTGTGTCTGTCAAGTTTGATTGAAATTGGCCAACTGGTTGAAAAGTTATTAGAGGGGAACTGACAGACAGAATGATTGCTGAGGAAATTGGGCTAAAAATATTAACTTCCTGAGATAGCAACTTTGTTCTTTCAGAATTAGCAGCATAAAATATATGTATACTGCTTAGCGCAGGATTCTTCCTCCTTTTCCATGGCTTCTTTTCCTTCCCTTCTACTCTTTCTCAAACGTTGAAGACACAAAATTATTCTCTCTCTGCCTAGCTCCAGAAATTCAGCTGGCTTCAGAGAGCAGAGGGCAGAATCTGTGCTTTCTATCTCAAAAGGAAGGAGAAATGAGTAGGTTGTCCTAGTGCTTGTACCAAGGCTACTTACTTGTGGATTCCCTGTGGGAATGGGAATTTGCATCACCTGGTGAAAAATAAAATATTCCCCCCATCACAGTTTACAGAGAGCTTTTTTCATGAGATGGGGAAAGACCCCAAGCAGACCTGGCCTTGCTGCCCTAGGAAAGTATCTCAAATAATGACCATGAGACAGCTGTCTCCCAGCTGGGGGAACTTTGTGGTGCAGCATATGTTTTAGCAAGGGTAGATTGATGCAGGAAGATGAGGAGCCAAGAGGGCAGAACTCTGTCTTACCCTGTTGTTGTTGGCCTTGATTCATGTACATGGGACATGGTGGAACACCAAGTGGGGGAGGACAGTAAGTCATGCATCCTCCCCCTTCCCTCCATCAGCACCAGTCCCAGGTCTCATAGCCCCTTTTTAAATGCATTTTTCTATCAGATTAACTTTGTGGATGACAGAAATGCCAGATGTGGGAGAGGGCATGTGGAGGGGGCAGTAAGGGAGGAGAGCATGAGGACACTGGGAAGAAGAGGAAAGTGACTTAATTTGGGTGATCCTTCTCTAGCAGGGAGTTGGACAAGATGATCTTTAGTCTGGAGAAGTCTGAGAGGAGATCTGATCAATGTGTACAAATATCTGAGGGGTGTGTGTCAAGCAGATGGGGCCAATCTCTTTTCTGTGGTCAGCAGCAATAAGACAAGGAGCAACAGCTACAGATTGGAAGAGAGAAGGTTTCACCTCAACGTGAGGAGAAACTTCTCTACAGTGAGTGTGACAGAGCCCTGAAACAGAGAGGTTGTGGAGGCTCCTTCTCTGGAGTCTTCCCAAACCCACCTGGATGCATTCCTGTGTGAACTACCCTAGGGGATCCTGCCTTGGCAGGGAGGTTGGACTCAAATGATCTCTGGAGGTCCCTCCCAACCTCTTAAGTTGTGTGAGTCTGTGATCTTGGGAGGTTCCCTTCAAGTCGCTGCCATTCTGTGATTCTGTGAAAGGAGGGGGGACGGAGAGAGCACATACAGAGAAAGAAACACTGTAAAAAGCAGCAAGTTCCTCTTCATTTTGGCGCAGCAATGTTTGCAGCATGGCTTAGCATGCCTCCTCCTGTTAAATAAATATTGTGACAGTTCTAATCCTAGTGAGCAGGGACGTAACCAGAACTTGGATTTTCACTGAGGGCAAACAGTAATGGGTACACTTTAAGTATTTCAAATAAGGATCTAATTTAGATCTACGAAGACAGCACTGTTTGTTAAATAAATACCAAGCTCATCTGGTACCAGGCCAGTTGTTGTGTTTAAGCAAGATATATCTAGCTAGTGATTATTTAACTGAATGATGGGTGAACAAGCCTGTGCAGATTGCAAAACGCTTTCCAATTGGCAGAAAGAGAGGAAGAATGAGAGAAATAAAAAGGAAGAGAGAAAGAAAAAGGAAGAGAGAAAGAAAAAGGAAGAGAGAAAGAGGGGGGTGGGAAATTAAAAGAAAGAAAAAAAAAAAAAAAAAAAAAAAAAAAATTTTAAAAAAAAGAAGGACCTCTCTACCTTTTTGGTATTCCCTCTCCAGAAACTTTGAAAGCTATCAAAGGAGAGAGCTCCAGCCTGGCAAGGGAATTAGATGTCATTTAATTGCTAAAAAGAAAATGACAAATGCTGGTTCATAACTAACATGCTACAACCATCTTACAAAATGTTAATTGGAATGCCTTGCAGTTCCCACATACCTTTAATGAATTATTGGGGATGCCACTCTCTATTTATAGGCCAGTTAAATATCTCCGCAACTCCATTTACTTCTTGTACGTAATATTAAACTTCAGGTGGCAGTTACATAATCAATATGCTCTCCTTTCATAAATCTAAATCAAGAAAAAATCCTGGAGGTCCTTTGGGAAAGCATGGAATGGCTCATAAAGAATTTGTTACTTTTCTCTGTGAAACTCTCCAGCACCTTCCTGTGTGTTAAAATCAGTACGTGGGATTTTGAAGTTTGGTGGCATTTTGAGGTTTGTTTTGTTTATTCCTCTTTGTTGGTTTTGGTTTGTTTGTGGTCAGTTTTTGGGGGTGATTTTTTATTGTTGTTGTTGTTATTCTTCTTGTTATTTTAATAAGGAGAAAACATAAGAAGGGATGAGAGAAGAAGGGAAATATCTGCAAAAACAAAACAGATGGCTTGACTTTATAAAAATGTGTATTTATATTGCATGCCATCTTGTATTACTTTCCTACTGAATCTGATTCCCAGGGATTTTCATATTGGTAAAAGAGTTGGACAAGTTTGTTTCTTATCAAGTTGGAACTGGATGATCTTTGAGGTCCCTTCCAACCTAAACCATTCTATGATTCTATGATGTTCCTGGGGAGAACTTTGGACCCATCACTTAGGAGACAGGCAGGAGGTAACACCAGCTATAACAGACATGAATCCTTGTCTATACCTGTGTGCAGTTCTGGAGCCCCCAGCACAAGAAGGATGTGGAACTGTTAGACAGAGTCCAGAGGAGAGCCACAAAGATTATCAGAGGGCTGGAGCATCTCTGCTATGAGGACAGGCTGAGAGAGTTGAGGCTTTTCAGCCTGGAGAAGAGAAGGCTTCCAGGAGACCTTATAGTAACCTTCCAGTATCTGAAAGGGCCCTACAGGAGGGCTGGGGAGGGACTATTCACAAGGTCTCATAATGACAGGATGAGGGCGAATGGGTTTAAACTGGCAGAGAAGAGATTTGAACGTGATATTAGGAGGAAGTTCTTCACAGTGAGGGTGGCAAGATACTGGCATGGGTTGCCCGGGGAGGTTGTGTCTGCTCCCTCCCTGGATGAGTTCAAGGCCAGGTTGGATGAGGCCTTGAGTGACCTGTTCTAGTGGGAGGTGTCCCTGCCTATGGCGGGGGGTTGGAACTGGATGATCTTTGAGGTCTCTTCTGACCTAAACCATTCTATGATTCTATGACAAAATGGTGACTTTGGGATGACAAAAACTCTGTGAGATTCAGGTGATATATACTACAGGCTTTGCAGTCTCTGCTTACCTATACAGAGAAATAAGGGCATTGGAGTACTAGAAATGGCACAGCTAACCAGGACCAGCATTTGGTTGGGCTTTGGAGCTTTCACCCCTTATGTATCTTATTACATCTATCAGCAATTGATGCGGCTTAAGAGCATCCCTTTGCAGATGCTCTTTGGCCTGTGTCTAATGAACTGCTGGCCTCTGTCTGGCTTTCAGCAGGAAGCTGCCCACCCCATCAAAGCCAACAGCATTCACAATGCCTAGCAGTACAGCTGAAAGCCTGCAGAGGCCAAGGACTGGAGGGGTGCAAAAGGTGAACTATCCTTTCTGCTGAAATATGCTCTTGAGGAGTGAGTCAGGAACCTTGCTCCACCCCATCTCTTCAGAAACAGCTTTCCCTCTAGATTCAGTTTAACACTTTTTCTGTGTTTGAAGGAGACATAATTGGAGTTTTACCTGATATTCCCCCAGCTCTGGCCTTGTAGACTTCCTGCGCTGCAAGGTAATTCCAGCCTCCAATGGACAGGCCAAATGGTCTGCAATGTAAGCAACAAACATTCATGTACTGCTCATGCTTCACACTAATTGAATATCTCCACATCACATCCTCCCAAGTGGCAGAATATCCTTCCAGCTAGTGGGGGTCCTGAGACCATTCTTCATTTATCTCTGGTTTTGAGGCTTTCAAGTGACAGAAGCCTCAAAGTTGGCAGTAACTCACAGTAATGTGAGGATAAACAAACACCTGGCTAATTTTTAAGGAAAGAGATATGTCCTATCTTTTTCTCATCTCAGCTTGTCCATTTTTTCCCTAGCTTCTTTACAGAGAAGTTTCTGTCTGCATGTCCCTCCATGGATGTCTCCATCAGCTACTCTTGACAATGACCAAAAAGCCACTTTGTCATCTTGGATAAAGGATATTCCCTGATGCATCTCCCACACATAGGCAGTATTTCTCCCCCTCCCTTCAACATCTTTGGACACCAATAGGAGCCCATCTGCTCCTCTTTCCACACACTGAACTTCACATGTTATCTTCTTTACCATTTTCTGCCTCAGTACCTGTTTTCTGTGACTATTCTCTCTTTTGAGGACAGTCAGCCTCTAGCTTGAAAGCTTGTTCCCATAGTTTATAAACAGATTGGCACCACTGTTGGGATGATCTTCAGCTTTTCTTCAACCTTTCAGAGCTTTTCTACAAACAAGGGCAAAACCCTCCTCATTTCCCTGTGACTCTTTTTTCACCCTCTTCAGAAAAGGGTGGGAATTATACCTCTATCTGCTGACCTGACCAGTCACACGTGTTGAAAAAATAAATGCCCTGATCCTTGACAGGTAATGAAGAAATAGATAATGATGCAAATAATTCTCCTGTGGCTTTTGCTGGGAGTTCATTTGCATCCATCTATCTCCCATTTGTCATGTTGCCATTAGTGTTGCTCATAATACAGATGTTAACAAGGGCAAAGGGGTGATCTGTGGGTCTCCTGTAGTTACCTGTGGGGCTGTCAGCCTGCAAGTTAGCTGCCAGATGGAACTACTCCAGGCATAGTGACCAATCTGACATACAGAGATGGGGAGGGGAGCAGAGAATGGAAAGTGTGAGGACACGAGCTCAAGGAAGCAAGTAAGAATTTACCATGCCTGGACCAAGGTGTCTGTGTTCTCTTTTGCACTTGCCTGTTGTCTATTTGCTTCAATGCAAGGCACATGCTGGATGCATCAGACTCCAGCCCAGCTAAATGATACTGAGAAACAAATTTTATAAGGCAGCTTGGGATGGGGGGGATGGTGCTGTCTAAACTCTAGGATGATATTGCATTGCAAAGGTCAGGTTTTCCCATCTGCACACCCAACTTAGCTCTTCTAGATGTGAAGAATACAGAACGAATATGAAGCTTGTTCCAGAATACCCAACACCTACTGTTGTTAGTGTAAAGACAACGCATGAAATAACTGCTCAGTATCCTCAGAGACACCCCCCTAAGAATCACAGAATCATAGAATGGTTTAGGTTGGAAGGGACTTCCAAGACCATGCGGTTCCAAACCCTCGCCATAGGCAGGGACACCTCCCACTAGAGCATGTTGCTTAAGCTCTCATCCAACCTGGCCTTGAACACCTTCAGGGAGGGAGTAGCCACAAAATCCCAGGGCAACCTGTGCCAATGTCTCACCATGCTCACTGTAAAGAACTTCCTCCTAATATCCCATTTAAATCTCCCCTCTGTCAGCTTAAACCTATTACCCCTCGTCCTGTCATTATGAGACCTTGTGAATAATCCCTCCCGAGCCCTCCTGTAGGCCCCCTTCAGATCTTGGAAGGCTACTATAAGGTTTCCTAGAAGCCTTCTCTTCTCCTGGCTGAAAAGCCCCAACTCTCTCAGCCTGTCCTCATAGCAGAGGTGCCGCATCCCTCTGATCATCTTTGTGGCACTCCTCTGATCCCGCTCCAACAAGGAAGTGGCCCAGCACAGTTTCATGGTACCAGTGTCATCAGGTTGTCCAAGTAGTCTGCTGAAGCTCAGTCCACCTCAGACTCCTCCCCACAAGAGGAAGAATTACAGATGTGTTGCTATCTCCTGGATGTGATACAGTTCTGTCTTTCCTTTGGCTTTCCAATGTGCGTGGTGCCTGTCTTGCAGCCCTGGGCTATCAGAACACTTGGGACGTGGCTCCTCTTATCAAAAGGGTTGACTCTCTCTGTCTCAAAATAACCTATTATGAAGGCTCCTATTTAGAGCTGGACTGGGAAAAAAAGGACAATTGAGACACAGCCCAGAATTTCCCGCAAATGTTTGCATCCTGCCTTTTTGTTTGACAGCCTCAGAAGGAAGCCTGCCTTTTTGTTTTGAACGCATTATGCTGTAGTCAATTTTATTTTTGCCTTACCTCTGTCAGCAATGCTTAGTGCAAGTGATCCCCCGCTGCCTGCTGGAAATGACAGGAAGGGAAAGGGATGTGGGAACACACAGTGATACGGACATAATGGGGCAGAGAGTGGTACTGAGTGAGAAATTTCACCTTTCACTGTCTGGAGAGGGCAGGAGGGGAATGCTGCTCCACCACAAGCGGAGGCTGCACCTGTTTTCACTGTATGCAAATGCAAGACACGCTTCTGGCAAGAGGAGGACTCAACATTTTCCCCTAGTTTGGATGAGAGTAGGAGAATACATCACACTTCTCCAGAAACGTGCGCACTGGTGTGGTTCAACAAACACACGCAGCTACTCCTCTGGTAACCATTTAGTGTACTAGACCTTGCATTAGAATCCTGGCAGAGGTCACAGGCAAAAATGAATTTACTTCAACTTGCCACAGTCATCTGTCCATACCAATTCTGGCTGAGAGCACAAGTGCAAATGAATCTACAATTGCCCTGCTCATCATTTCTCCATACCAGCAAACTGTTGTGCCATTTGGAGCAATTTCTTGTGATTGGGATCCATCTCTTCAAAACGACTCAGGAGAGCAGCATCAGGGAGGTTGTAGATCCTGATTATGAGGGTCTTGGATGGGCTGAGATGCCTGCATGTACTCCTGAAGTGGGAGACAACTACCAGAGGCTCCATGAAAATGGAAAGCTGTGGACAGAGTTGAAGTTTAGTATCAGTGATGAAAGGAGAACAGCAAAGCATCATCACAGGAGGTGCTGCGCACATGAGGGAGCTGTGCATTGGTCAGCATTTTGGGGAAACAGCATATGCAGCATTTGGTTTTGCTGCACACACTTCAGTGCTGCACATTTGATTTTAATGACCCTCTTACCCACCTGCTGAACGGTCACCTTACGTCACCTGAATCTGTCGTGTGTGGTATGCAGAGCACGGAAGCAGCACATCTACAGCGAGCCAGAGTCCTAAATCATATGGCCTGGCTGCAGGATGCCCTTTTGCAAATGGCAGAGGAAATCAGCCCTCGAAAACAACCCCCTTCCAAGCCTGCTGTTCACTTGGCTACAACATTTGCCATTGCTTGGCTGTAGATTACAGGTTCAGCAGCATGCTAAACAGCCAACATTATGTTTCTGCCAAGGAACAAGGCTCCCGACTACTGAAAACTCCCAGGGGCCCACTGGAGCTGTTGCTAAGCACAAGGGAAACCTGGTTAGCAGAGTCAACTCCATGCTTTCCCGAGTGTGCCTCAAATTTTCTGCTCCACCAGTTCCTCTGCTTTTGGACACTGTCCTTACAATGCAGAAGGCACTTTCTAACAGGCACGAGGATGCCAGGCCAAGTCTACCTCAGCAAACAATGGCCTTTATGAAGTGCTGCTGCTTTTGGATTCTGCTGGAGCACATCTATGTGACGATTTTAAGGAACTGGGTCAGACTTTCCCCTCTTCCTGCTGTCAGTTAGGTGGAGACCCCCAAAATTACTGGGCAATCAAATCACATTGGATGCACAGCTTGTATCAGCCCCCGCTGACACAAGAAGCCCAGATATGTTTTATGTAAAGCCTCCTCCACTTCTGCTGGAACACACAACAGCATGTTGAGGAAAGACATCACCTAGTCTGAAAGGGCAGGGATCTGTGTTGATGTCCTCCATGACTGTGTGCAGTTCTGGAGCCCCCAGCACAGGTAGGACATGGAACTGCTGGAGAGAGTCCAGAGGAGGGCCACAAAGATGATCGGAGGGCTGCAGCACCTCTGCTGTGAGGACAGGCTGAGAGAACTGGGGCTCTGCAGCCTGGAGAAAAGAAGGCTTTGAGGAGACCTTATAGTAACTTTCCAGTATCTGAAGGGGGCCTACAGGAGAGCTGGGGAGGGACTATTCACAAAGTCTTGTAATGACAGGATGAGGGGGAATGGGTTCAAACTGGCAGAGAGAAGATTTAAATGGGATGTTAGGAGGAAGTTCTTTCCAGTGAGGGTGGTGAGACACTGGCACAGGTTGCCCAGGGAGGTTGTGTCTGCTCCCTCCCTGGATGTGTTCAAGGCCAGGCTGGATGAGGTCTTGAGCAACCTGATCTAGTGGGAGGTGTCCTTGCCTATGGCGGGGGGTTGGAACTGGATGATCTTTGAGGTCTCTTCCAACCTAAACCATGATTCTATGACTTCTGCAATACCACACAATGCAGAAGAGGCATCAAAAGCAGCCTCCAAAGGGAAAACTGGGCATAAAGCTGTCAGGACAATTAAAGGGTTGTAGACCCCTGCACCAATATATAAGCCATGCTCGTTGTATTATGGAAGGCCCCAAATAATGGCATCCTTTTCTGCTACTTTCTGTTTCTGGACTGCATCTGGCCCTGCTTCATTTGAACTGTTATATATGGAAGTGTTGTTTAAGGAGCAGGATTTATGGAAGAAAACTGGCCGTGTTTTCAGTCTTGCTTTCCAGGCACTGGTCTGGGTTTCCTTAATCACTGAGGGCTGATGTGACTGTCCATAAAAGAGAAGGGTTGTTTCTAGTTTAGCTTTGTGCTAAAAAGCTAACAAAAAATGTGTCCAGGCTGCAATCCAAGGCCACAGTGCTCTCTTTCTCAGACACAAATGCACACTGAGTTACACTGTCTCCTGAGTGGTTTTGCTGACACCTCTGGAAGACAGAGTAGCAAAATCATGATCATCATTAATTAAAGCTTGTAAGAAGAACGTCTTGATTTTTTCTGGGGGGAGAGTCTTGAAACTTTTCCAGGGAAATGTGAGCAGGAGCAGTTTCAGCTTGCTTCCCATGCAAACTCAACTGGAAATGATCACGGCCAAATAATAGCATTAAAGTGGAAGGAAATTACTGCATTGATTGCTTGACCTAAAGAACAATGATGGTTCTCCTCTATTACAACTGATTTTCCATAACATTAGTGTTACACAGAGAAGTTCAGATTAAATCCAGGAAATTGGAGGTTAAGACTGCATATTAGCAGTCCTCACTACCATGGTGAGGGCTCCAGGCTCTTTACACAAGAACAATCCGTGTGAACATGTCTTTGCAAGAGGGAGTAATGCTCTTTACATCCCCCAAATCTCTCTCTGTGTGTTCAACAGAAAGACTTTTAGGCCAGTGGCTGGGAGGAGACTGAGAAAAAGTCCCCCCCAAGGAAATCAGTGTCCAGCTGTGAAAGATGCTGAAGAAAAGAATCAGACCTGTCTTTCTGTCCCTCCAGAAGAAGAGTATTAATCACTCTGCCTTTTGTTCCTGGAAAACAGGGGTCTTAGAGAGAATTGCTTTGGTACTCTTCTGTGCAAGCTTTTGGTTTGCATTTTGATGTAACCTGCTTAGAGGTAATCCTCCTGTGTGGCATGTCTCACCGTCTTATTCCTAGATTAACCTGGACCTGTTTTCAGGGATATATGCCCCAACTGGAAGGAACCAGTAGGAGTGAGAGAATTCAGCTCCCAGCTGAAAATCATCACTTATTTTCCCCATATACCTCAGAGAGTGTTGGTGATTATCACAACCAGAGCCCCAGCAGCTGGCACAGAGATAAAAGATTTCAGTCCTTGCTTTCCCTAATACTGGCCTTGCTTTCCCCCATGTCCTGTGTCCTCAGAAGAAACTGTGTCAAGGACCAGTTTTAGCCTCATTGCTGCTTAGAAATCACTCCTAAGCATCAGCACTGCTCATTTGTATGAATGAAGGGTAAAGGAATGTTGGTCACATCCCAAAGACTAAGCAGGACTGCTTGATGTCCTGAAGGGAAACAAATTGTTGATTAAAATCCAGTTCCTGTTTGGCAGGCAGGAACTACAAACATGATGACAAAGACAACTCCTGGTTGGCAATCTCAGCTAAGCAATGATTACTCCAAAAATACCTTTTTTTTCCTTTTTTTTTTTTTTTTTTCCCTAAGAGATATTGGCAGACTACTGACAGGATAGTTTTGCTGCGTGTGTTGAATGTAAGATATTAGATGTTTGCCCTGGGGACATCTGCCCCATGGTGAAGACAAGATTCAACCCAAGACCAGTGTCAGACCGGTAGCTGGACTGGACTCCTCAGGTTCTCAGTTCAGCCTTCCAGTCCACAGCTTTCCCCTGCTTCGACACTCCTCTTCAATTCATCATCTATAATGTTCCTTATCTAATGAGGAGTTAGAGGATAAATGTATTGAAGAAGTCCATTAGTGCTGGGTTATCTGAGCGTGTCTTCTGCAGATGCCCCACACTCCTGGTGAAGTGTGTGTTGTCAGGGAATTAGTCCCTAGCTTGCCCACTTCTGCACCCAGAAGCACATAACCATAACATATATAACCATATATAGCCATAGCATAACATATATAACCATAACATATAGTGCCCTTCCAGTGTCTGAAGAGGGCCTACAGGAGGGCTGGGGAGGAACTATTCACAAGGTCTTGTAATGACAGGATGAGGGGGAATGGGTTTAAACTGGCAGAGAGGAGATTTAAACTGGGTGTTAGAAGGAAGTTCTTTCCAGTGAGGGTGGTGAGACACTGGCACAGGTTGCCCAGGGAGGTTGTGGCTGCTCCCTCACTGGAAGTGTTCAAGGCAGGCTGGATGAGGCCTTGAGCAACCTGTTCTAGTGGAAAGTGTCCCTGCCTATGGCAGGGGGTTGGAGCTGGATGATCTTTGAGGTCTCTTCCAACCTAAACCATTCTATGATTCTATGACAACTGCCACCAGGCTGTACACTGTAGTACAGCAGCAGCATGCACCCTGTGGCAAAGTCCTTCTCTGTGCCCCACAGCTGCAGTCATCTGAAGATCCTCTTCACCCACAGGCTCCAGCTCTGCTGAGCAAACCTCTTCTGTCTTTTTTTTTGTACATCAGCTGGAGATCTAAGGGAAGGCTACTCAGGCCAGAAAGCCTTCAAGAAGTTCTAACCTACACACGTTTCCCATATTCATGTACCCTTCCCATATCCTTGCTTAGGAGTGGAGTGGGGACAGGCAACTGCTGCGGTGCTCAGAAGCTGTTTGTAGTGTGTTGCCTCACTCCGTATCTGCTCCTGCTTGTGGCAAAGAAAGGTTGAGCATTCCTAACTGCACTGGCACACAAGTCTTGGAGAAGTCACTAAAAACAGGTTCCTGAATTTGGGGTAAATAATTTTTACTGCAGGTTTCTTCCCTCCCCTTGCAAAGGCTGTCTGCAGCGCTGCGTGCACCAGCAGATTGCAGGGGTGGGTCCCAACAGCTGGCATGCCTCAGATCTCGTGTGGCAACTGCATGCCTCAAGTCCCTGAGTGCCACACAGCCACCCTCCTGCTTGGTCTGTCTGCTGCTGACTCTTGCTTGAGCTGTTGTTTGTGTCCTCAGTGCACAGCTGTTGGTTTTGGAACAGAGGGGTGGGAGGGGAGGATGGAAGGGGCAGTGTAAGCTGCAGAGCTGGCAGTTCATCACTCCTCCAGGATGCATGGCCCAAGTGAAAACAGGGGAATTAATAAGGCATATAGTGTTGAGAGCTGCTTGTTTTTTATCTCAGCGCTGTTCAGTGCAGGGAGCATCTTCTCCTCAGCCTCTCACAGGGAGCTAGGAGCACAAAGCCTGTAGTCAAAAGGTTTTGTTCACCTTCTATGCCACATGACGAGGCCACATGTGTTGAGATGAATGCAGCTGGATCGTGGATCTCTGAGGAGAACACGTGTGGCTTCAGGAACTGACTGCTGCTTTTGTCAGACAAATACAACACATGGTGGGTGGGGATGTCTTCAATTTGCAGCAGTGGGGTGACTGACCCATGTCTGTGCCTCTTTCATCAACCTCCTTGAGAATGCCTGCATGAAGGGTGCAATAAATAGGTGCTTGCATCTCAATGTGAGTACCCAGAATCCTCTTCTGGTGCATGGAAATACTCAGCTTTTGGAAAACGAAATTTTGTTTCTCCAGGTAGAATAAATAACAGGAGATTTCACTGACCAGTAACACACCATGGATTATAAGGCAGCTCTATCCTCAGGGCAGCCTGGAAGCTGAAATATGCTCCTATAAAAAGCTCATCTTTTACAATTAAAGCACAAAATGGTACAAGCCAAATGACTATCCACAAACAATTTGTGAACACACACAGACACAAAACATGCTTAATTGACTTGTTATTGAAAGAACTAAAAAAAGAGAAGAGGCAAGAAAGTCCCCCAGAAAATTAAGTCAACACTTTTTGTTCTGTTTTGAGTTTTCTGGACAGCCTGATTCCCTTTGTAGAACTCTCCCTCTGCTGTGCTGAGCTCCAGGGAATGCTGCTTGATCTTCCTGTGCCACCATCCCTGCTTCTCAGAGATGCTGCAAAGATGCTGCATTTTGGTGGAGTCTTGAGCTCAGAGGGAAAACAGTGGTAGAGGAACACATTACACACTTGAAGGGCAGCTGGATCCCATGCCAGAGCACATAAACAGCAATTCATGAGTCAACAAGGACATTCTCCAAGCCCATAAAAGCCTGAAGTGCTCTCAGTATCATCCCCATGCAGCTGGAGAGGCTCTTGACCTGGAAGAGACCTTTGGTGTGGAATGGAACAGAAAGGCAGAAATTTCAGACCTTATATGCAGTGAGAGCTCAGGAAAAAAGACATCACTGGGAGAGAGAGAAGCAAGGGAGAAAGAAAAGACAAAGGGGTAAAGGTGGAAGGGAAGCAGCCTAAGACTTCTCTAATGGGACTGAATGTTAATACTAACCACTGTGACTTTGAAATGCTGTCAGTTAACAAGCACAATCCAGAAGACAAACATGTCCACCAATCCTGGTGCTAAGTCACTTCAGATACCAAGGGGTAATGTTATCACTGAGTCTGAATGGCTCTCTCTTCTCTACACAGCTTGCCCCCAGGAGAACACCGTCCCACCTCTCCATGTTCCTGTGTCGTTTCTGATAATGCATTAGCACATGCAGGTCTTGTCTACTTTGAGCCATGCAAAGGTCTTGGGCAGAAGATCTTGAGAAAGAAAAGAAAAGAAAAAAAAACCAAAAACAAAGAAGAAAAAAGAAGAAAGGAAAGCAGGACCCTGGGAAAATTTTCTGTCTGTATCCTTACGTAAGAGTTGCTTGCAAAGACAGATGAGTGAGGTCTGTCCTCCATTCCCCACCCCAGGCAGCCAGAAGATTGATGGCTGTGTTTTAGTTTCCTGTTCCTTCCATACTCCCACACACACCTCAGGAACTCTCCTTACCTTTATACTAAAACATTGGCAAATACATAAATATCTCCTGTCACCAGGAAGCTGTGTCCCTTCGGTTGTGTCTGCAGACACAGCCCTCCCCTCCTCGCCCCTGCAGTGGACCACTTCCATGGGCCCTGGGGGAGGAGCTGGGAGCCACAGCTCATAAATTCCCATTGTGTCAGGCAAACACTTCCACGTCATCCAAAAGGAAAATCTACTTTCCTGAAATAAATAACAGGATGTGAAGAGAGTCCACAGGTAAGACGATGGGGACACTCATAAATCACTGTGCACTGGAAACCAGGCTGGGGGATTTAGAAACCCTGGATTGGTTCCTAAAGGAGGCAACACAGAGAAGTTCATACCCAGGAGAAGAACAACATTATTCTGCCTTTCCCACTCTCAGCAGCTAAGATCTTTATGTATGCGTGGCCAGTGAGAAGAGTGATGATGTAAAACACAGTATTCAGTGCAAGGTGAAGAATGAGAAGCTCTGGAAGGACACAGCTTTGGGGAGAGACAGAGAGGGAGAGGTGGCACAAACAGCTGCTTCTCATGGTGCCAAGTCACATACCTGGCACACAGATTGGTGAGCGCATCAGTGATGCTGTCATGAGGAAGAAAGAAGTAATGAAGGGGTCGTACATTTGTAAATAAAGTTTTTGTCCATCATCATAGCCAGTACATCTCCCAGATTCGGTCATGTCTTTATCATCATCTTTATTACTGCTTCATACACTCCTGGTCTTGTGTCTTCATCTCCAGCCCTTTTTCAGGTAGATGAGGTGATGGTAGTACTAAAATTGTGGCTGTTTTTTTCACAGCGTGGGGAGCTGTACTGGTTTGAAGTAATTGGAGCATTGGAATGAGAAATCAGATTACAGGCTGAGAAAGGGAAACAAAATTCAATTCTGCTCCACTCATTTGTTTACTGAGATGCTATAAATGTTATAACCAAAACACAGATAACTCAGAGCTGTTTGAGCTTCGCTCACTGCTGCATCTCTCTCCCTTCTTAGCTGGATCTGTGTAACTTCACTAACCAGTTTCCTGCTATTAACACCCCTCGCTTACCTGGCATGTAAGACAGATAATGGGATAAGATTGGGAATTGGAGGAAGATGGTAGGGTGGTTGGAAACCCCTTTTAGGGACTCCGATCTCTGGGAGCAGTGTGATGTTTCTGTATTACCTTTCCACTGTATATATCTGTAAATATGTGTCATATATTGTAAATATCTGCTTATATATTGTGCAAAGGTGTAAATATTAAAGCTTCATTTATTAAGTTCCAAACGATTGAGTTCTAGCCTGGGTTATTTCAAAGTAGCCTGGAGAAGAGAAGGCTTCCAGGAGACCTTGGAGTGGCCTTCCAGTATCTGACAGGGGCTACAGGAAGGCTGTGGAGGGACCCTTGACAAGGTCTTGTAATGACAGGATGAGGAATAATGGGTTTAAACTGGCAGAGGGGAGATTTAAACTGGTCATTAGGAGGAAGTTCTTGGCAGTGAGGGTGGTGAGACACTGGCAAAGGTTGCCCAGGGAGGCAACACAGATCACATTGGGTGATTCTGTGCTCCACAACCTCCCTGGAGATGTTCAGGACCAGGTCAGATGAGATCAAAGATCGCATTGGGTGATTCTGTGCTCCACAACCTCCCTGGTGGTGTTCAGGACCAGGTTGGATGAGGCCTTAAGTGACCTGTTCTAGTGGGAGGTGTCCCTGCCTATGGCAGAAGGTTGGAAGTAGATCTTTGAGGTCCCTTCCAAACTAAGCCATTCTATGGTTCTATGAAGTAGGGGTGGAGACGGGGAACTGCCGAACCATCACAGGAGCCCCCAGCCAGCCATGTGGGGCTGACCTGACAACACTGATACCTGTGGAAAGAAGTTCTACAGAAAACAGTCACTGAGAGGAAGGGAAGGGCTGGAGGGAACTGACATGGTCATCTGGCCTCATCGCTTGGTAGCAACGAGAACTGGGAGTTCTGCAAGCCTCATCTAGTTATTTTTCACAAGAGTAGATAAAAGCCTTATAAGGTGGACTGGGCACTTCTCTGTGAAGAGGCCTTGAATGCACTCTTGTTCTTTCTTTCTTTCTTTCTCCCTCTTCTATTGCAGCAGTTAAAAGAGGACTCTGGATAGAAAACTGTGTTACAAAACAACCTGTGTATTGCCTAAAGCAATCAGCCAGCAGCTTTCCTTTGTGTGAGAAAAGTGAGCTTTTTCTTTCCCTCCCATGTGTAATCATCCTTTTCAATGTTTTTTTCATTTCTAGTTGTCCTCTTCCTTGCCTCCTAAAGTGGTCTGTGTGTCCACAGAGGCCTCAAGTAGTGGAGAGGGAAGGGTGAAAAGTTCTGATTACCTACCAAGGACCAGGAGAGTGGGGCTGCAGGTCTGACATACTTCACAGAATCACAGAATTAACCAGGTTGGAAAAGACCATCAAGATCATCAAGTCTAACCTACCCATAATGCCTACTAATTAACAAAACCATGGCACTAAGTGCCTCCTCAGCTAGTGCAGAGGGAAGGGTGAAAAGTCCTGAGTACCTACCAAGGACCAGGAGAGTGGGGCTGCAGGTCTGGCGTGCTTCGCAGAATCACAGACTCACAGAACTAACCAGGTTGGAAAAGATCTTCAAGATCATCGAATCTAACCTATGCCTACTAATTAACTAAACCATGGCACTAGTGCCTCATCCAGTCTCCTTTTTAAATGCCTCCAGAGATGGTGACTCTACCACCCCCTCGGGCAGCCCATTCCAATGCCTATCACTCTTTCTGTGAAGAACTTCTTCCTAATGTCCAGCATAAACCTGTCCTGGTGCAGATTGGGACTGTGTCTGTTCTGTCACTGATTGCCTGGGAGAAGAGACCAACCCCTGCCTGGCTACAACCTCCTTTCAGGTGCCTTCACTTCAGGTGCTTTACACCAAAGGTGTTAGGGCCCATTTTTATGTATTCCTTCACTTTAGCCTGAAAAGCACTCTTGGGAATACCAGACTCATCTTAATTCCCTGCTCTTAGTGGCTCTTCCTTCTCACAGCCTGACACCTTTTGCTACTTGCAAAGCTGCTGCTTCTCTCAGCGTTTGTCCTGTGGGTGTACTCAGAGGCTATGAGCAGGATTTAAGGTCTTTGCAGTCTTAGGTATAGAGCAGGCAGAGCAAAGAAGACTGCCTCTGTCCCAGAGATTTTGATACTGGAAGGTGAGTTACAGCTGGCAGTGGTGAAATCAAGTTGCCCTACCTGTATTGCCCCATGGGCAACCCATTCCCCACCCCTCAGATGTTGGAAGATGATGTCTCGCATGACTGAAAAGCAAAGAGCAGTATCTTTTTTCCTCCCAAGAACCTCTTGTATATGTCAACCTTTCAGCAAATCTGGATATGACAGGTATCCTCCTGTGTCCTTCAGGAGCTACACTGCAGCTTTCACCCTGCTCCCAGGGCTGGCTCAGCCCACATGCCAAGGCCACAAGCAATCCCAGGAGTCTTCTTTTGTGCTGTGGAAGCAGTGTGTGCTTTCAGAGATGGGCAGGCTTTAGTTGCACGTGTGATCTTGCACACGGGCACTAACAAAGTGATTTGAGCAGGAGTCTTCTGAGACTTCACCAAAATAAACCCAGATGGCATTAAACATACTGTGTTGCAGGGGGGTTAGGCATGACTTATCTGTGCTCCCTACTGTGACCAGTGGGAAGACTGGAAATGAAACCCAGGAATTCTACTCCCTCGCCATCTCTCTCATCTTGCTAGTAGCTCTTGCTGCCTTCCTTGTGGATGTCCTCCCTCAGCCCCACCATGGAGAAATCAGGAAGAAATGTATTTGTTATTTCAGTCTCATTGTCTTGAGCAGGGAATTAGGCATAAGTGAATCTCCTCAGCAGTGTTCCTACCAGGGTGAGCTGTGAGCATGCTGTTTCTTTCTTTGCTTTTTTTTTTTTTGATGGCACTAGGGGGGGGGAGTCTGGGCAGAAGGCGAGGAAAAAGGTCTGCTTTTCAAGCAAGCTGGGGAGTGTGATGGAAAAAGGACTGCTCTCTCCTTCATTGAGAAGTTTGGTCATGGAGAGCTGACTGTCCTTGTTTCCTAAATGTATATGGTGCCCTGAGGGAGTGTCTGGTTTTGATTAGATAGTGTCTTGTGGAGAGTTCTTGATTCTGGGCTATACAACTGTGAAAGGAGAGCGTGTGACTCCTTCCCTCCTCCATGAACCGTGAATGAATAGCACCTCCGCCCAGGCAGCAGAGGGGCCCTCAGGCCAGCTGAGAATGTGCATTTATTATAAAGCAATGAAGTAGCAAAGATATCAGGAGACAGAAAGGATTTCTGAGTTTTGCTTTGCTATTTCAATTATGCCACTAATGTCAATACCCCCTTAAAATGAAGGAATGTTTCACACTCCTTGAAAGGTTCCCAGAGCAGAAGGTTCTCTAGGAAGATGTGCTCTCTGGAGACACAATTATGCATTAGGGTTTAGTCTGAGACTTCAGGAGACTCACGGGGTCTCAGAGAAGGAGCTTTATATTTCCCACTCCCATATGTGTTGCCTGGCCAGGTGCAGGCAGAGATCTGTTGCTCAGAGGCTGGGGAACCTGCAGAAGGGAAAAAAAGTCATCCATGGACGCCACCTTCAGCCTCATTCCAGCCACTTTCTAAATGAAGAGTCAAACCCTGAGCTTGTAGATGATCTCCCTAAGACTGGTCATCAAAAAGTCTGCTTGCCACTTGGGAAAATCAAGCCCTGCTTTTTCCATGCCTTATGCCATCAAGAGAGGTTGTGCAATCGGGAAGATAACAAATTTACCTGCCTTGGCACTCTGTGGAGCTGAGAGGATGAGTAAACACTTATTTGGGAATAGGGAGCAAACCTGACTTAGAAATAAGCAGGAATTAGCATGTGCAGTTAGATGCCCTTTTTAACAAGCTCCTGTTATTAACTGGGATGATGTTTCCTTAGTGCTTTAGCTGTGTGCTGATAAACAAGCCTGTGTTTGGAGACCTAGAGACACCATTTCAATGCTGTGCCTTTTGATTCGAGGTGTTCAGGCTTGCAAGGTAGATGGGGGAATGAAGGACAAGAGATGGAGCTCTCATACACATGCAGCCTTTTAAAAAAATTCAGTAGGAAACACAGATTTCCTCTGCGTGGCCTTGTAGCTGAGTATCTTCCTATCTGATGTGTTCACCTTGAGGAGTTCTCACACAGAGTAGCACTGACACTCATTAGCCTAGTGGGTGAGTTCAGGAGTTATCTCTCCAGGGACGCCCTGAGGGAAGGCAGACTCTCTCAAAAGTGAAGTTTCCCTCTTTTTTGAGGTTTTTTTGCAAGTCCTAGTTAAACACCTGAAGGCCTGGTTGACTCTCCTGGATGGAGGCTGCTGAGCAGATGCTGCAGCCGAAGCGTTCTTAATTCATCAGCAAGGAAGAACCTAATTGTTTGCTGCTCTGGTGACTGTCACGATGACTACGCAAATACATTTTTTTTTCCCCTCCCTCTCCCCAAGTTCTGTGCCCTTTGATAGTCCCTAAGGACTTTCTTGTTTAAGTTCAGCTGCTCTTCATTTGCATGAGTCATCACACTGGATGACAAGGCGAGAGAAAAAGAGTGTGAGAGTGCAACCTGTCAGGCAAAATAGGAGGCCTCAGTCCTCTGAAAGATGCTTGTTTCTGAACTGCTTACCAAAAGCCTTCTGAAGAGATACAGTGCAGATGAGATGCTGCCCAGTAATTTCCCTTGACATGTCTCCCAGGCTGCTGTAAGATGCATGAGGGCTCAGTGGGTTTCCCACAAAGGTGCAGGCATTTGCTGCCAGATTCCAATCTTTTCAAGGTGAACTCTGGAAACCAGGGGAACTAAGCACTCCCCATCTTTTTCCAAGACAGGAATAAAGGAGCACCAAATGAGGTGAGCACTCAGCAGGCACACGGTGAACACGAGTGGTGTTTTCATTCCCAGTGTGTGGATATGGTGCAGAACTCCTTCCTGCAGGAAATTCTGAATCCTTGAAGTCTGAATGGGTTCTGAGGTGGAACAAGCATGCTCATGGAAGTCCCTCTGGGTTATTAACCAGGAAGACATTGCATCTGGCTCAAAATATCTCTGAACCACCAAGAGTTGGAAGATGGGAGATTATTTGGATACGTGCTGCTGTATCGCTGCTTAACGAGTTGGGGCTGCTCAGTCTGGAGAAGAGGAGGCTCCCAGGTGACCTTCTTGTGGCCTTCCAGTGTCTGAAGGGGGCTTACAAAAAAGCTGGGGAGGGACTTTTGAGGCTCTCAGGGAGTGACAGGATTAGGGGGAATGGAGCAAAGCTGGAGGTGGGGAGATTCATATTGGATGTGAGGAGGAAGTTGTTCACTATGCGAGTGGTGAGAGGCTGGAATGGGGCCACATCCCTGGAGGTGTTTGCAGCCAGACTGGATGAGGCTGTGGGCAGCCTGATCTAAGGTAGGGTGTCCCTGCCCACGGCAGGGGGGTTGGAGCTAGATGATGTTTGTGGTCCCTTCCAACCCTAGTTGATTCTATGATTCTAACTCCTATATTAATCTCTATGCTGTTCCTGAAGGCTGAGAGTTGTGAACAAGTCCAGCACCAGGGGGAAGTGTCCAGCACTTCCAGAATACAGTCAAAACCTAAAATGTCTCAAGCCTGGGATAGTTAGCTCTGGGTATCCTCTGTTGAAAGAAATCCAAGTTTTGAGACTTATGAATGGACAGAAGAGGTATTTGTGAATACCCAGAGCCTTTATGTGATAAATATTACCTCAAATTAGTTGGCCAGATTAAAGAAGATGTGGATAGATAGCTGATATTACCTCTGAATGTGGCGGGCAGAGCTGGAGTCATTAAAATAAATGTCCTCCCAAGATTCCAGCTTTATTTATTATTATCGTTATCAGTATTATTAGAGTGTCTAAATGTATCCTGGGCTCCAGGGTACCACAGAGAATGATAACCCTGCCAAAATGGTCATCCATACTACTGGCTGGGAAATAGGCAGAGAGGAGTTGCAGCCAGCAAAGAGATCAGGCTGCAAGAGATCTTGTAAAACAAGCACTGCTATCCCCGGGTGGATGTGAGTCACAGGTTGTACCTGCCAGCATTCTGGACACAGTTCAATGGGAACTGCAGTGTCCTCCACGTCAGGAGGATATCCTGGTGCCCACTGATTTCTACCAGTATGTGTGACCTCTTAATACAAGGAAGAAGTAATGACTGCAGCCACTAAAACTAAGACAACCAAAACTTGACTGGATCCAGTGCAGTTCACAAAGATAAGGGGAATGGAGCATCTCTCTTATGTGGAGAGCCTGAGGGAGCTGGGGCTCTGCGGCTTGGAGAAGAGGAGACTGAGAGGTGACCACATTCATTTTTATAAATATGTGCAGGGTGAGTGCCAAGAGGATGGAGCCAGAGGACAAAGTGCCAGAGGATGGAGGTTCTGCTTGGTGATGGCCAATGACAGCATAAGAGGCAAAGGGTGGAAGTTGAGGCACAGGAGGTGTTTACATAAAGTAAACACAAGGAAGAATTTTCTCAGTGTGAGGGTGATGGAACAGCTTGCCCAGGGGGCTTGTGGAGTCTCTCTCTCTGAATCAAGATCCACCTGGATGCATTCCTGTGTGATCTGGTGTCAGAGACCCTTCTCTGGCTGGATGATCTTTCAAGGTCCCTTCCAGCCCCTGCCACGCTGTGATTCTGTGATTCAAATTATCAAATTGCCCACTCTTGCTCTTTATGGGGCCTGCCCTTCTGTTCTTGCATTAATGCCAAATAAAAGAAGAAGGCACAGTGTGGGGAGTCTCACAAATCCCCTCCATCTTCTCCACAACAAACAATGACGCAGGTGCTACCAAAAGGGATATTTTCCACTTTAGTTATAATAACGTTGTGCCAATCACCAAAGTGCTCAGCTGTATGTAATGATTTCTGTATGAAAAAAAAAAAACATGTATCCTTTATAATGTCTACTTGTGTACCTACTTGGAAATATGCACTTCTATTGATCTATAGGCATAATTATGTTAGTATAAACCCCTTAAACATATGCCTGCAATCTTATTAAAACAAAGAACCTGACTTGGAAATGGAGCTAATTCAACCTGGAACCTATGGAGATGAAAAGAACAGAGCCTTCCCCTCCCTCTCCCAGTCACTTTAATTGTGCTCGAAACATCAGAAATCCCCCCAAATACTAAAACCTAAGTAGAAAAACACAGCAAAATGGGAAGAATTGTTTTACGCTGGATTATTTGTTCACTCTTTCCCAGTAAGCATTGTCTGATATTAAATTACATCTGATGGTGTCTGAAAATTTCTGCAAAGCTTTCTTCTTAATCTCTGAGCTCTTCTGGATCATCTGTCTTCTACAGTGCTTCTACTTTATTAATAACACTGTCACAATTACAGGGCTGACTGCAGACTTCCCCAGGGTCATTCTGAGCAGCTCTCTCCCAGCAGATCCTGGACATTTCTGTCTCCCCACAACATGCCACTACCTGGTTCTCCCTCTTACTCCTACAGTGTCTTTTGCAATACTTGCCCATGCACAGATTTCATTTTAATACAGGAATGAGGTACAGGATTAGAAGAAAAGGAGACTGAGTGAATAAGAAGGTCTAAGCAAGTGTCTGTCAAATCCAGATGCTGGCATTCCCCATCAGTTAACTGGATGTGTTGAGCTGCCCTTGAGGTGCTGTCTTCCAGAGGCTTGGTTTTGTTCTGTCTTTCTTAACCATCTTTTTACCTCACCCTCAATCTGATGGTCTTTTAAGATAGCCATCACCTTGGACCCTACTTGCTGCTAGGTCCAAGCATCCAACAAGCTGAGCAGGGCTGAGTGTAGAAATCAAAGTGAATGGTTCTTTCATCATCTCTTGAACACCCGCAGGGAAAGGCTTTTGGGGGGATCATGCCTTGCTTCCTAGGTGAAATTCCAAACAGTCTTTACTGAGCATATAGCCAATATTATAGAGCCAGTCAAGTTGCACACATCACAAATCCTTCTTCTGCAGTGGAATTTTGAGGAGTGAAAAAGTTTCTACGCACTTCAGAAGGGGTTTCAATTGAATGCTGAGTTTCTCCAACAGATATTTCAAGGAAAATTGATGGGAGTTTTGCCTTCCCAGCCACTGGCCTTGCTTTGAAGTGCAGGGGAGTTTATTACTAATTTATCTGCTGTTCTCCTAGCCTGCGAGAGAGTTAAATATTGAACACTTCTCTCATGCCTCCCAGTGCTCCACCTATGGCTCCAGGTCATCAAGGAAGTACCTTCATAAAGGACTGTTCATTACACATTTTCCGAGTATTTACAATAGGTTTAAAATGATCTCAAGACTTGATCCAAGATAGCCATAAACACAATGGGCTTGGAATTAATGCCCTTCTGACAAAGGTGCAGCTATCTTCTGTGCCTTTTCTTTGTAACCAGAAGGAGCAATTAGGGAAACCTTTGTGTTGCTCTTATGTCTTCCTTTACTGCCAGCTGCCCTCTTCTAGCCATTACCCAGAGGGAAAAAAAAAAAGCAAGAGCAGAAACAGCTAAATAAGAATCTTCTTCAACTGTATTTTAAAAAAATCTTGATTCATCACAGTATTTATTTCAAAAAGCACCTTCACAAGTGCTTTTTATTAAAGCAAGAAGGCCAGTGAAAGATGTCTGAGTGGGTCAATTAATCCCAGTCTGAACACGGCATTAGAAACAATGGAGACCTGTATAGGCAGTCACACCCACCGAAGAATGGAAACTGGCCATGTGAGCCAGATGAGGAGAGTGACTGTTTTAAAACAAAAATGACTTGCTTGATTTGTTTTCTTCCTCCTCTCTGATAGCAAAACTGCTTTGAAGACAAATAGTGGACTCTGATCACGATCTTACATTTACAATAGCCGTCTTATAATCCTTAGACACGACTGTGACTTCAGTGTGTGTGCAAACAGCATGAGAGAACTTCAACAGCCTGAGCTGGTATTTAGGGGAAAACACTGCTCGTGTCCAGCATGATTAGAAAGGGATCAATTGCCCCTTACATGATTAGAAAGGTATCAATTGCCCCTTGCATTTCTGAGCTACTCATTTGACTGGGTATGTTCCTTTTCTAATTTAGTGACTGGTCTAAGCTGCAGTCTTTCCTCTGGGTCTTCAAGCTACCCAGAGACTCTGTAGTATTACAGACTTCTTTTTCTATACCTCTCCTTTATGATGTCTCCAACCACAGGAGGAAGCTTTCCTGTATTAGAGCTCACTTTGTGGCTGCTAGCAAATCCCACAGCAATTAAGACCACTGTAGAGGTTACTGAGTCCCACTGAAGTGCCAGATGGGTCCCTTCTTCTCCTACCTCTTCTCCTATTACCAGGAAGGAGCTTAAACAATAATAAAAAAAAAAGGACTCCAAATAAAACTGCTGGCTAGACAAGTGTCTCTGTCCTTGGAGAGAGGAATCTATGACAGATGCATACAGGATCATAGTGGAAAGGAGTGAGAAAGACAGCAAGGGTGTAGAGAGTTTCTGTTGGGTCATCCTGAAGACAGGCATGCTGTGATCCTGAGGACACCCTAGGCCACTCCAGAGCCCTTCAGAACCCCTCAAATGCACCTGGTTTATAGCATGTCATGGAGCACACCATCCTCCTTGTCTACATGTTGCCAGCAAGATGATTCTGTGAACAGCACACTGCCACAAGACTAAACACATACCATTTTCAGCCTTTGTAAGGACTGCTCTTTCAGAGAGCAACAGACAGCCCACAGGAACCCTTGGGGAACAGAGCAGAGCAGATATGGCAAGGGACAAATTTGGGGACGCAAGTCTAAAACAACAGTTTCTTTTTTTAGTCTACCTTTCCTGGTAACCTACCTTACCCAGGGAAAGCAAAGAGCCTATCAAGGACACATAGCCAGTGTCTCTCTCTCTCACTGTCAAATTTGCTGCCTCATTTGGGGGTTAGAAACAAATGATTTTTTTTTCTTTTTCCTTTCTAAATGAATTAAGCTATCTGGGGATGGATGATGGATTCAGGAGATACGGGGTAGGTTACGAGCATGCTCTGTTGCTTCCCTGTGGGACACCTGTACTCATGAATCTGCAGACATTGACCCAATTACTAAGCCAGCACCTGGATGCAAACTCCCTGTGACCATGTCTCTAACTTGCTGTATTCACTGCGTTTTGTTCGGGGACTTCTGCATTTTAGTGCCTTTTTATGCTAGGTTGGCACATGTAAGTGAACTCCATTTTCTGAGCAATTCGCTTCATCCTTTGAGATGTCCTTGTTTTTCTTTTAGTTATTTGAAACAGGTCCCCTCCTCTCCCTCCTCCTCCTTCCCCCAGCATCTCCCAGGATGACCTGCTAATTTAAATGAAAAGAGATTGCGGCAACATTCTCTTTGTCACTGTAAACTCAGAAATGCTTCCCCCCCTCCATCGAGGACAAAAAATTTAGGACAAAAAGCCTTATTTACTTATCCTGTCCTCCCCTCTCACCACAGGATTCTCCCTCAGTGTCACAATCGTTTCTCCCAGCCCAGTTTTAAATGTCCTTTATGATTCTTTCCATGGAGTGACACATCTCCAGTTTCACAGACCTGCTATGTGCTGGTTTAGGATATTCAGGCTAAATTCTCTATTGAGTTAGTGACCATAGTCTTAAATTAGGCTTCTCATTAGTTTTCTCTGTAAAAATTATACTCTTTGCCTAAATTTGATGAAGCTTTCTTGCATTAGATCCACTTGTGGAGATAATCGTGGTGCACAGGGTAACAGTCATTTACAGTGGGAACAAAAGGATTTAGCCCAGGGTCTACACAGGTATTAATGGTGCTATCTCCTACTAAGATAGCTAATTTGCTATAGATTTTTACTCCTTAATTAGAAATTGAGAGCACTATTAAGTTTCTGCCTTTAATCTTAAATGCCCATCCTAGCCACTAGGTACGTTTTCAGAATGACAAGCTGAGCAGAGGGGAAGGCAATACATTGGCAGGAAACCTTTGGTTTATCAGTAAATCCCAAATTGGGGAGCAATTTCTGGGTAAAATGTGCAGTGAAGGTATCTTCAAGAGGAGCTAACTCTGCAAGGAGCTGGAGGTACCTTCTTGGAGCTGCCTAAAGCCTAGATTTCATAGTCTCTGCTGGAAGATAAGGTCTTCAGAGGTTTGAGGTCTTCCCTACTGTCTTGTTGAGCAAACCTTGTTGACCTACATATGGTCCTGGTAGATTTGATGAAGATCCAGTAGCTACAGCCATGTGGCTGACAAACAGTTGTGTTTGTCTGCAGCCTTGAATGAAAGAGAAGGAAAATGTACAAACCGTGGACTCCCTTTCTCCTTTTCCGCATGAGAGATCCCCAGATTAGTAATCACATTAGGAAGGACAAAAATTCCTGCAGGAATTGAAACACTTTCAAGTATAGGACACAAGGGCAAAAGGTCTTTATTGGCGAAGAAAATGCCTCATGCACTTGGGCTGCAGGTTTTATGTGATGCCTAGAAAAACGACAGTAAAATTGGCACCTCCTTGCTCAAGAGGTCCCCAGTGAACATTCAAGACATATCTTGTTTGCAAACACAAATGGATTTTTACTCCTGTTTTCCCCGAGGAGATTGCAGAGCTATGGCAGAGCGAGCTGTATTCTCTTCTGGCTCGTGCATCATCATCAAATCTGTCGGCTAATTTCCATTTGAAGAATCGTTATTGCCAGTATGGAGGCAAGAGCCAGGCTGAATTCTCCTCCGATCGGGGGTAGGGTTAGACAAGTTGGTATTCAGAAAGATCATCTTCCTGAGTGCTGAGCAGAGACCCATGGAAGGGGAATAAATATTGGATCTGTTGGAGGTCATCAGAAGAAAGCTGCCTCCCTGACTACTGCTGTGCTTTAATTTTGTGGAGAGGGACAGTCTCATCATGTTTTTATTTTGTTTTCTTTTTCTTTGTCTGTACGCTAGTTTGCTTCCACCTTGGAGTCCGAAAACATGAAAGCTCTCAAATGCTCATTAGTATGTGGCACCTGTTAGTCAATTTGTATAATTTCTTCAGCTGTTCTGAAATAAACAGCCAAACAGAGAGGGGGGGTGGGGAAAAAAAAGTGTGTGAGAGAGGGTTTCTTCTTTTCTTCTTGTCTCCCCTCTGGGCCTACCTCAGAATCCTTGGAAGTGGTTTTAGTCCCAAGGGCTGACAGCCAGCCTTGCTTCCTGAGAAACATCACCCCTGATTTCCCTGGAAATGGGGAGGATAAGAATTCAGAAGTCATTATCTTTCAGTCAGAAAAGACCCAGAACTTGCCTGCAGACACAAAAGAAAACAACTCCCTTACCCATCCCTAACTGAATGATGATGATGATTGAGTTTTTAATTATTTTTTTCCAGTCCTGTGTTTCCTTCCAGTGTGATACAGGATTCCTTTTTATCATCCTCATTTCCTTCCTTTCAAATTCCCTTTTCCTCTATTAGCCTTATATTCTCCGAAGAGGAAGAGCATCGTGAAACAAGGTCAGCTCAGCAAAGGCTTTTGAAACACTCTTTTAAGGAGAACCACAAAAATAAATTTTAAGCCTACAATGGAGGAGGGATTTTTTTTACATGTCCTGTTCTGTTTCCACTTTCTATTCCTTATTCTAATGTTTGTAGTGAGAGCAGAGATGACAGCAAATGTGAATGTCTGAGATGGGGAGGTATCTCAGACTGGCCACTCATAGGGGCCTTTTGATGCCCTTTTAAAGTTATTTCCAGCTCAGATTTTCAAGTGTTTAGGGTCTTGCATCTGGCAGACATAGGCATTTTGAAATTTTAACTTAGTCCCTTAGTGGTTTGGGTGATGCTGTACCAGATTTCTGGATGTCTGGTGGTCCAATGCCAGTGGCTTCTACAAGGTCTAGACATTTCCTTGATGCACAGCTTCTTCATTCAAGTGTTGGATATGCTGCTCTGCTATCTGGAGAGCAACTTCTGGCTGTGTGGAAGGTCAGCATCTTGCTGTCTTGGTTCACTCTTGGCCCTGCTGTGAAGCTCAGGAACAGCTAAGTCACACCTGAAACCATTGCCACAGCTGCAGAGGAGTTCCAGGTGCAAGCTGGCCTCTCCTCTGTAACAAAATAATCAGAATAACTGCATGTCCACATAAAAAGGCTCCCCTGAAAAATGTTTCCTCTACGATTGAGCACAGTTTATCTGTTCAGGATTGGAATCATCCTCTCCCAGGAGAGCTGAGCCCTCCCTCAGCTCTGAAAGGGCAACCTCCTATCATCTAATAGGCCATTTTCATCACTGTGCACACATTTGACAGATCTGGTCAAATTATGAAGCCCTTTCCTTGTGAGAAAGAGTATAACAATTGCGGATAATGGGAATCGTGCACACTTAAATCCCTGCTTATGCTAAAGGATTGCCCCAGGAAGGGAAAATGTCTGACCCACTTTCATTACAGCCTTTTGAAAGACGATGCTGTGCCTCCTGCAGCCAGGAACTCGCGATGCCAATAATGGGCAGTTTGTGCACAGTACGTGTAAGCAAACAGAGTGACATCTCATCTGCTGTGTGTGCTCCCACAAAACTGCCTCACCATCTTCTTGATGCTTGCAGCCAATTGTGCCACTGCCTGCAAACATCACCAAGATGCTGAGCATTGAGCTCTGTGTGTGTGTGTGTGTGTGTGTGTGTGTGTGTGTAAACCACAGCCATGCCCTGGAATGAAGGAACTGTAAGATTAAGGAGACCCACTCATATCTCAAGCACTGCCTAAGAACTAGCAGCTCTGAAGAATTTATTTAGCAACAACTTGAGCTTCACCCAACAAAAAAGAGTGGGATGGAACTGACCCCTTGCAAGCACTAAGAGCGTTCCTTAGCAGCATGCAGAGGGGATGCAACTCTTCCATTCAGGTTAAGCTGACTGCCACTGATTGTGAATCTGGTCCTTGATTTGTTGGTTATTTCTGGTAGTCACAAGCAGATAGCCAAGTCTGCGTGGAGGTTATTTATCTGCAGGAAGAGAGGAAATACCACAGTGCTCTTGGAAAATGGGCCAGTTCTGTGGTATTTTGCCTCTGAGCAGTGCAAGATGGCTCAGGGGAAGGTGTTAGTCAGTTAAAGATTATCTAATTAAAAACATACAATAAAATCCAATTCAGTATTTGCTCCTGCCTGCCCTTCCCCCAGAGAAAGGAGGCACTGAAACAGGCAAGGAGGCTTTTCCTGCTGTCACAGAGGGCAGAGGCAGAGGGGGCATTTTAAGGAGTATTTCCTCAGTCGCCATCATTGCCAGAGTCCTTTATGTTCATTTCTGAGTATGAAATGAAAAGCTCAAGTTAGAAAGAAATCTCCTCCTGTGCAACCTGTGTGCAACTGGTAATATCGCTCAGATTCCCTCTGCTCCTCACTGAGCCTTTTGTACCTCTTGTTACCAGATGGCATCAGGCTGGCATTTGTCTAGTTAAAATGGATGCTGGAAGCAGCATGGGAAAGCACATTGTTTGGGACTGTCATCATTTGCATTTCTGGCTTGGTTGGAAGTGCTCCCATACAGGCACCTTGCACTAGGAACCCACCCTGAGGGATCAGCCTTTGCAGATGTGACGAAGAGGAGCTGGCTGAATTTTTTTTCCCCAGCAACCCTTCTAGGTCACAGCAAAACCTGCTCTGCTTCCCTCTCCCAGACTGATTTGGTTCCATGAGACCCCTGAAATGGGAGAGAGTCCACCAAAGGGAGCACATGGTAGTGATGTGGAGGGGATGTTCCCTGAGTGCCTTCTGAGGAGCTTGTCAGGCAGCCCAGGGTGTCAGGTTGTTGGGGTGCAGGTCGAGGTATCAGGCTGCAGACGATCACCCTGAACAAGGGGTAGACACAAAGCCAAAGATGGGGTGGGGGAATAAATGATAACTTAATATCTGAGAGGTAACTGTTGGTAATTAGTCTGCAACACTTTGATCATTAATGCATGCAATCAAATTATCATCAGGAATGTTTTCCCACCAGCCCCCTCCCCCCCGCACACCATCACCCCACAGCCCCTCTTCCCCTCCCCCCACTTCTCTGTCTTTATTTTAAGGGTTGGCACACAGCAAAAGCCGACAGCAAGAGCCCCACCGTGCAGCCAGGAGACTTTCAAAGGAAGCTGCTGCTCCCTAGTGTTTGAAGGATTCAGAGCTGGAGCCAAAGACACAGGCAAGAAAGAGCGAGTCCCCAAAGAAAGGCTGAGCAATAAACTAATGGGCCTAGGCAGTTTCCTATCCTGAGCACCAGTTCTTTGTTATCTGCTTGGCTATTGATTGCAATCCCCATGGATACAGCTCAGGTTTTCCTGCTTTGAGTTCTTAAGTGAAATTAAAAGCATGCGGTTCATTACTCAGTGCTCTCCTCTCTTCCTCTGATCTTCTGGCTATGATCCAGCCACTGCTGACCAATTACACCCCTGGGAATAACCTGCCTCTTTTTCTTTTTTCCCCTTCACATTTCTACATACTCTGCATCTTCAGGAAGATGGAAGAAGAGACTACTTCAGGCAGTCAGTGAACTCCACCTTTCAGCAGCGTGGTAAATAGGAACTGATTAGCATTCCTGCTCTCCAGCCACGGCTGGAGTCTAACTCCAACTATTTGTGAATGCTGCATGGGTCTGTATGCACTGTCTGCACATATGAACATGCATGTGCCAGAGTGGCAGCTTTGCAAGGACTGAGATTTTGGCAAAAAAAGGTTGGAAGATTTTGGTAGCAGTTCAGTAAAATTACTTTTTTTCTCTTTTTTCATTTTTTTCCCCCTCTTAGTGGAATATCACCAGCTTGGGTACTGGGGATTTGTAAGAGAGGGAGAGAAGAAAAGCTGGTAAGCATTATAAGAAAACTTAACATGTCTCCTACCCAAGATTAGGCGAAACCAGAAGTTGTAAATGCCCAAGCCACTAGAAATTAGGAAGATGTGGGGAAGAGCAAGAAGCAAGAAGTCAGTAGTAACACCATGCCCTTTTTCAAAACACAGGAAAACTTCCTCTGGACCTTGCCACCTAAAACTTCCCAGGTCATCCTGAATCTCTCCAGCACTGTTGGTGATACAATCTCATTTGACAGCCATATCTTAAAGGAAGGGCAAATGAATGCATTAAGATCTCTCTGGATATTTTATCCAGCTGTCTATCAGGCTCTTCTGAATAGTATTTTGTCTGTAGAGCTTAACATCAAAGACGTGAAAAGTCAATGGGTTGACTTCCTCTTTACTCCTAGAACTAGAGGTCAACTAATGCTTGATTTCACGGTACAAATCTATACACACACTGTTGGTAGGTGTAATAATCATAGGTAAGTGACAGGAAATGTTGGTGAGGGATGTGCTGAAATTCAGGCCACTTATCTAGGCTTCCAGCACGGCCCAAAGCAGGACATACATTTAAGATTTTTGGCAAGCTTGAAGTACTCCTTTTCATTACATATTTGGCCTGCAACTCCAATGATGATAGTGGGGGCTGCTCCAGATCTCTATTCATGTAACTGACAGCAGATTTTTGGCTCTGAGTCCATAAGAAAAAGCTTGCCATAAATTCAGGATTCAGACTGTCCTTTGTAGTTTCTCTCTTTTATTTTTTTAATTTTTTTTTTCTTCTCAGAGGGGAAGCAAGACCTTCTCTCTTTAAATTAATATTTTCTTATAGTTACTGAGAATCTGCTTCCGTTCAGCTGACCTATTTAAGTTAGGTGAGCAGTGAGCAGAGAACAAACTCAGCCCATATGTAACAATGGAAATGCTACATGTGCATTGTTCCCAGAATAGCTCCCCCCCCTGTAAATTACTATTTGGCTTGCTTCATGGGCTTTTGCTAGAGAGGCTAAAATTGACTCAAGTTTGAAGAACGCCTATTTAAGTATCTTTTAAATTGTGAATGCTCAAAAGAGGAGGTTTTTGAGCATGAGCCTGGAGATTTTTTATTTTAACATTGCATTTAGTGGTGTCTTTGGCATTTAATGTGAGGAGGTGTACATGGTATATCTCTGTGTGTATGTTTATATCTAGAGAGAGATAACTCATGTGGAATGAAAATCCATTTAGCAGAAAAATGAGATCTCTTGAGTGTTTGTATTTTCTGCTGGAACTAGAAAACACTAGTACTATATAAAAAAAAAAAAAAAAAAAAAAAAAGAAAGACACAGAATGATCTAAACCAATAAGATATGATTTTATGCCAAGATGTGAGAATGGATCTATATCTTTATCAGGTTTCTCTCACTCAAGAGATGAAAATCACATGGAAGCTTGTTAGAAATTCGCTCTATACAGCATATCTTTCAGAAATACATTGTAATGATGTCTGACAGTTTCAAAAGTGAATTACAGGCTCAGGGGTAGTTTCTGCCCCCTTCCCATGTATTAATGCCTCAGACTAGCTGAGCACATCTACATGCATGCATGGACACAGGGCCATCCCAGCAGCTTGCCTCCAGGCCTCTGTGCAAGCACAAGATGCAGGATCAGGGTCAGTCAAATTCTTCCCCAAGTGAGAGCAGATTTCTGGGAGCCTGTGACAACTTGGCCTTGCTAGGAGCTGTTTTTCCAGCTTTTAAACTCAGGCTTGAAAATTCAGCAACCTGACTATTGAACTGGTGGAGTAATGAACACTTGAGTGGGGCTAGAGCCCTGCACAGACCTGCTGTTGTCCAGGTGACTTGCGTTGCTGGCTTCTTGTCCCAGTGTCAAGTGCACATTAGCTGGTTTTCCTCCAGAACTAGGGAGACAAAACCAAACCAAAACCAGAGTACCTTTTGCTGGGTAACATTTATTCCTGTTATACTCAACACTGGGGAAGCTGCAACCTCTGTCTCTGATTTTCCTTCTCCTTTTTTCCCCCTCTCACTTACTGTGTCTGAGGCGGATGTGTTTGCTATTATAAAGTCTATTGAAACATAAACATATACTTTTAAAATAGCATTTCACTCTGACAGTACTCCTGGAGAGAGCTGAGAATATTATGGTGGAGATAATGTACTCCAGACAATAAGAGAAGACAGGAGCGGGAAGCTTATCTGCTAGAACCCCTATTGCCTATTTAAACAATAATCCCCTTCAAAATGATGTGGGTTTTTTTTTTTTTCTTTTTTTCTGTGTACGCTTAAAATGCATGATATTCAGCATGTTTGTGTGGCTTTTAATAGCCTGGATAATTTTCCATACAATTAATTCCCTGAATATATTCCGGTTTGCTTCTGCAATCTGCAATGTGGGTTGTTCCTGCAAGGGTGCAGGCTAACCCCTTGTTGGCACTGCTGCCTCCCGAGCAAGCGGGCGGCACCCCGCAGTGGAGGTGCTTACTGGGGCTCAGCATCGCCTGCTGGAGATGGGTGGGTGGCTCCTCGAAGTGCCTTACACGGCTACCTTCTCTTCTCTGAAAACAGATTCTAAGGTTTTATTTTATTTCCCGGCTTTGATTTCTGCGGTAGTGGAATCACAAGGATTTTTGTCTCTCAAAGCAACGCTAAGCCCGGATGTGGGAAGAAAGGGCTAAGTGACAACTGATGAGCAGCCAGGGGAGGCGGAGCGAGTTGTCCTGCATTGCAGGGCTGTGCCATGCTGCTCTGGAAGTTGTGAAGAGCCAGTGCTGCTGCCATGAGCCAGAAGAGGGTTCCCCCAAGGCAGAAGGGTGCAGGATCTCAACCCATGACGTTCTCTCCAAGAATTCCAGGGCAGGGTAGTTGCTCAGGCTGGCAATAAGGGACAGATGTATTTCCACTGCTGAATTTTAGTGGTTCCATGCAGCTTAGTAGGACTTTTAAAACAAAGACTATGCTCAGTTCCACTGGGAAGGCCAGAGAAGGCAGATCTTTCCACATTTACTCCAGAGATATGAACAACTGCAGTCATGGAAAAATGCTTTTACCCACCTCCGTATGGGCCACTGGGCCATCAAGGGAGCAGGAGTACAGGATTACAGCACAGGAAAGGCCAGCAAGGCAGATCTTCATCTGGGTGTAAATCAGCATTATCTCTTCCAGGGAGAACAATGCCAGCTCGGTTTACACCCGCTGAGGATCTAATTGGCATTTGGCTCTGGCTGCAAAATTAGGATTGCTTTATCATTGTGCTTCTGATCCTGTATCACGGGAATCAATGAGGAATTTGATTACAGGATCCTATTGGGACTTTCAGCCCAGCTTGGGGACATTAATCATCAAAGTTGTGACTGAGGGGTACAGAGAATTGGCTGGGAAATTCAAATCTCTTCTCAAAAAGGAAAATGGAAGCCAAGTATATGCAGTCTGGGAGAGTTTAATTATGGGTGAAATTTAACTTGGGAAAGAAAAACAGTCCTGAGACTCTGATGCTGTTTTGTAATTGACATGTGCTCAAGCTCAGCTCCCTTCCTTTCTTCGGCTACATTGTGGGTATGGTGGACATAACTGCTACTGTCTGGAAGAGAAGAGAGGTGCTGGCACATTGTGGCTTTAGATTTAGTGAAATCTCACCTGTCCCTGCCTGGGGTGCAGATAAATAGTGTTACTGGCCAATTCCACATTTCCACCATCTTTTGTTCCAAACAACCCTGGTCAGTCAACCACTCTGAAGATATCTAAATCATATGAAGTATTAACTCCAGCTAGGCTTCAGCTGGGTATGAGCTTTCACCTATGGGTGCTGCTGGGCACAGGAGTGCATTGCTTCCCTTTCACAGCAGCTGGTGCTGGCCTGCTGTCAGTGCAAGAATAGCACAGATGGAGATACCATGTCTCCTGCACGTGGGGGAAGGATTGCACCCCACAGTCCTCTCCCAGCTGGCATCTGTTTTTTGAACCCATCTATTAGGCTCAGTTGAATTTCTAAAAACTCATTTTGCGTTATGAGACCACGACGCAGATGAGCAATGACTGTAGGTCGTGACCTGTTGATGATAGATGTGAATCAAGGCACCAGAGATGAGCAAAAGAGAAATTGTTAACTCAGTGGTTAATACAAAGTGCCAAAAATCAGGATTTCCCTCTGGCTCTGTACTGATTAGTGTGTGACCTCAGGAAAACCTCATGGCATCTCAGAGCCTCAGTTTCCTCACTTGCAATACAATGATAAAGCTCACCGCAACCTTTCATTACTGGTGAAGACCTGATCTTACTGGGCTGGGAGAACAGGAGCTAAGAGGCCCCAAAACCATTAAGTGGAAAGATGTACTGTTGGTTTCTTTCTCCTAGACCCAGTGGGGCTAAGTACATGATCTGTGAAGGCAAAATCTGCCCCTAAGCTCGTGTGGTTTCACTAGTTCTCTTTATTTTAATGAATGGCTCTCCAACCTGTTTCCAAACTTATGAGGCATCTGCTACTGCTATAAAAACATTTTTTTTGCTTTAGCCAACAATATATTTCTCTTCACCAGCAGCAGACTCATAGCAGAAGAGCAAATAAGGTATGTGCTTCTAAGGACTATCTCATGGATGTAGGAGAATTACCTACTTTCCATCATTTTGTTGATTAATAGGCACAATATCGTGTCTGATCACTTCAGTAAGTATACTGTGAAAGATAACCACTGAAGACATCTAATTGTTTTCCCTTTGGGTTTTTTTGGTGGGGTAATGCTTTAAAATAATGGCCCTAATCATTATTAATTCCTTTGGTGTTCACTGGAATAGCATCAATCACAACTAACTCATTTGCTATTAATGTGGATGTCACAGATACTTCTGTAGGGTTTCTTTCTGCTAGAATTCAGTGTTCATTAGCTGGAGCGAGTTTTTTTCCCCTCCGTTGTTCCTGGAGGGTTTTGAGAAATCTCTTGCTGGGGTGGGGAAGAGGCATCAGACACCAGCTTATCTGGTGTGCAAAAAGATAGGTCTTCTGCTAAATGCAATGACCCTTGGTTTGTCTCTCTGGCACAGAACTGACCCTTCTCACTCATCCACTCTGCATATGCTGCTTTAGTCATCAAAGATTAAAGACAGATTCCCACACTCTCTGAAACTGTCAGGAGACCCCCAGTTTTACTTCACACACTCTCCAATGCGGCACATAGAACAGACGAAAAAGCAAAGTTTTAATTTGCCATGCTGACAAGCCCAGGATTTTGAGATTAAGCTGTGTGTCTAATGATGCTAATTAAGGAAATCTCTGAAGATCTAGCTGTGTTCATAATAAATAACAACAAGGTCCTCCATTTCCTTCTGAAAAAAAGACATTGTGAAAGGGATGAAATCAATTTCTGGGGCCACTGGATGTTATCAGCTGCAGGTTAGACACCAGCCTGCCTTACCGTCTTGGGAGTTGTCTTGAAGGGGATGTGTCAAGGGGAAAACACATCCTTGACAGTGTTTTTCTGCACCCTTGAGCATTGCTTGCTGTGGACATGGAGCTTCCTGCACCAGTTTTGAGTTACCTGGGGAGCAATTTAGGCTGTGAAACAGTGACATTTAAAAGGCCTTTAGGCATCACATCTTGCCTAAGACTGCTACAGAAGTGCCATAGGTTTGTAGTATTCCACATTCACCCACCAGTGACAGGCATCTCCATATCCCATGTACTCTCTCTCTATGACACCTATGTGCAGACACCTGAATAGCTCCCTTGGGTGTGTGGCATGATTTTGAGCCTAGCAGTACCCTCACCATGCCTTCTCCGAAGTTTGTCAGCATAAATCTACATCTTAATTGCACTGAACCACTCTAGTGACCTTTTGTCAAGTAAAGGGCTTTCCCCTGGCTCCAAGTTGTGGGAACTGTAGCATTTCTGCTAAGTATAACTCTTTCTTCTGTAGCTTGAGTGGCAGTTGTGAAGCCAAGAACTTGAGGTGCAATCACTGCTATGGCCATGTGTGTGTTTTTCTCATTAGTGGGCTGATTGTCTACAAAATGCTGAGGATTTCACATGCCATTGATACTGTTCTTTGAGGAATCCAGCACATGCCAGTGGAGCCTCTTGTTTCCTCTTTTACTTCTGATCAACCCTGTGTTCCCTGTTCCTGATGAAAATAAAGCACTTTACAATGGCCATAGCCTTGCGAGTAACCCTACAAAAATAAAACCTGCACGTGTGTTTGTACACTCATGTGCACATCACCCAAACTCACGTTTCATGCCCTGCTGAAAGAATTAATGACTGGTGCAAAACTAAAGGCAGAAAGGGACTGGCTTAGCATTCCCTGAGCATCCTTTCTAAATTCATTGCAGTTAGTTTTCCAGTGTTGTTGTAAAACTCAATGAGTTTGTCATAGCTCACAGTAACATCTCCTTTCAGCAGCAAAGATAACCCTGCTGTTGTAATAGATGCTAAGAGAGACTTCCAGCTGAGATGTGCTTCCACTCAACTCCTCCTGGTTCATCTGGAGTAAGCTGCTTTGTGGCTCATTCAGGAGAAGATCCTCATTTCAGTACTGCCTCGGGACATAAGCTCTCCCAGTTCTCCTCTAAATGGAGGGGGTGAATCATGCAGCCATTCCTCCTAAACCCAAGGAAAATGTAGGCACCAGCCTGATAGGAAGTTTCCTTATACTTCTCCACTACCACTCACCCCACTCCCTCCAGGTGATCCCACACAAGCACGCACAGTCCTGCTGGCAGCTGTTGTCCTGACACTGTGAATTAGCCTTAGGTGCAGAGCAGTTTTGTCACATCATACATGTCCTGGGGTAAGGTTGCCTGCAAGAAGGTGGTTTACTCATGCTGATCCTGTTGGAAGGACTTCCTTGCCCTTCATACCATATGTTTCCCACAGTTTGAGCCTGGTTGAGTATGAAACCCTGATGGGATGTTGGCACTGATGAGCGGACTCTCCTGAGTCCCTGACCCAAAGCTTTCTCTTAACCCATCTGTGTTTCTGCGAGGCAAACAAGGTCACATCAGGCTTCATGTTGATGCTTTCTCCAACCCTGACATAGTTACACTTCTGAAAAGTGCATACCTTTATTTAAGCCACTGTAGAATGCCTGTCTCTAATTATGGGCTGCAAATGTTAATTTGGGATTGGAGCTGCTCAGAAACTCTACATGCCAATGGTGTTTTCTACTGGAAAATGCTGTTTGGTTGAACTCAAAACTTCTTGGTATCAATGAAATGTCAGCATCTTCTTCCAGGGAGAAAATTGAGTTGTGGTGAAAGAAAATTTGGGTAGCTGCTGTTTGGGGAACTTGTAAGTTTTGATGTTTTCAATCTTTGTAACATGAGAAGGGTTTGTTTAGTGGTGTTCGTGGGTTTTGAGGGTTTTTTTTTGTGTAAATTTCACATCTGCATAATTTGAGTTTAACGTAAATACTGAAATGCATAGAGTTGAGTAATATCTTATGCCAATAGCCCCTGTTACCACAGATGTGCTGCTGGAAACGTTTTGCCATTCTCTTTTGCATCTCTTCATTAAAATCCCATGAGTAGCTGCTGCTTAGTACTAATAGAAACATGTCTCTATCTTTTGGCACAGCTTTCCCACTTTCTATCACAATATAAAATTTAATTTCCAAAACAAATGTTGGCTGGGTATTCTGCTTGGTGGACAGCTAGGAAATCAGTTTTGGTTGTTTGTTTTTGGTTTTGTGTTTTTTTTTTTTTTTTTTTTTTTATTTTTTTTTCCCCTGTTCTGAATTGGATTAAAACCAAATTTCCTAACATCTTCTTTTGCACTGTGATGACAATGTTCCATCTACAGCATTTCCTAATCACTGCAGCAGGGATCTATGGGAGTTCATGGATAATTTTTAAAGGATCTGCAAGATATAACTGAGAAAAACAGGTTTGTTGTGCAGACAACTATATGTGCTATTCTGGGCTTCCCTCCTCTGCTGGAAAACACCTGAGAGTTTCAAACTGAGAATGTTTAAAAATTGTTCTTTCACACACAGTATTGGCAAAAATCTGCCCTGTCACCTGCTGTAATTATAATTTACAAATTCCCGTAAGCATGCTGATGAAATGATTCCTATTTCATTTACACACATTTTCCTGTGTCCTGGGCAAGCCTTACAGTTTAAATGAAATATAACAGTATAGAAAGAATATACTGCTACAGGGAAAAAATAAAGACCTTAAGGAGGATGGAGAAAGGGTAAAGCCAGCGGCAAAGCAGCAGCCACCAAAACAGTGGAGGGGAAAGATAGCAGCAAGTGCAGCAGAAAGCAGCAAAAAGGGGGAGAACAAGCTGTACTTCCAGACATAAGGCTCTTGATGCTTTAGTGAAATTATATTAACTTATCCATTGTTGCTATTATATAGCCTATCCCTAGAATGTTCACCTCTTCACTACTTTTTCCTATGTCTGAGATAGGAATCTAGCTCAAAGGGCCACAGCAAGGTATTTACTTTTCCCTATGCCTCTGTTTCCTTTCTGGAAAACCAGGATTTTCTCAGCATTCACAGGAAGATTTTGGAAGAGGCAGTTCATATTTACAAAGTGCACTGAACAGGAAAATGACTTGCTAGGGAAGATTTCTCATTGGAATAATTAATCTGATTCTTCCAGGGCCAACAAGGATGTCACACGGCATTCCCTCACAGAGCCTAAAGAGACGAGCGTGAAACAGTGAATGCCGACAGCCTGTCTGTATTCCCTGAGCCACTGCCATTCTCCGGGCAAGGGGCTCATTGCATTGGCAGCCAAAAAGGTGCTTGCAGATGGGGTTTGATGGAGACTGGTCTCCTGTGCTACTCTGGGTGCCAGACTGAATGGTACCACAGGCATTAAAGCTGGGAAGAAATCCTCTGCAGTGTTTTAAGCCTTTCTGTGTTGCACTTTTAGCAACAAGGAAAGGGCCAGGGGATCCTTACAGTTACTGAGCTGTAGTTAATAGTATGGTTAGTATTGTCTATTCACCCATATACTCAGCTGCCAAGGACCATATAGTTTACACATTTCAAAAGGACAGAGGTAGTGAAAAATGGATAGAGGTATCTCTGCAGTTACCAGGCTTTTCTCTGATTCTGAAGGACCCATTTTCCTCAGAAACCCCAAGGATAGGTGGCAGAGAGAGCTTGTGGTTGCCAGCAGGGCCACCAGCAAGGAATACACAAGACTCCACTGCCTGGCACAAACCCTTGGCCTCTCCTGTCCCTCAGGTCAGAGTTGAGGCTAAAGAACATGTTTGTACACAAACAACAGACCCAAAACTGTGATCTGTCCCAGAAGACAATGGCCACTTGCCTAATATTTTGCATGCATTAAAATAAGGTGGTGTTTTTTGTTGTTTTTTTTTTTTAAATTTTCAAGGAAAGAGATGAATCCATGGAGGCCTTCCACTATTGTTTGAAGTGTATTAGCTGCTTAGTCCAGAAAAGAAGCAAAAGAATCTGTGCTTTGATGGCAAACAAGGAGGTTGAAACATGTCCCAGCTCCTTTAACATCTCCTGGCAATTGGTGACAAAGGCCCTTCTGCTCAAGTACAGCAAATATTTAACACCCACCTCCATTAGCCTGAAATTCATTTACCAATTTGGCCTCTGTGTCTGACAGGCATGGGAACTGTTGGCAGCCAACAAGCTTTCTTCCCACTCTCTAACCCTTCAGACCTGAGATGTACAGGCTTCCTGATACCACCAGCAAAGAAAACTCTCTCCTTATCTGCTGCTGTAGTCTTGTTTAGGATGAAAAATGACAAAGGACTCATGGTGTGAACCATCACTCCAAAACACTTGAGAGACTCTGAGGATGAAGTTTGTAAGCCATATGTAACGGAGAGGGAAGTATTAAATGCCTGGAAGGCTATAAAAACAAAGGTGTGTCACTATCCTGGGGACTTCCAAGCCCCAGATGGAGAGGGTGCTCTGCAAAGGCATCACTCTTCCCCTTGTTTCATTCTTGCCCTCGCTGGTGGCAGTTACTGTGAGCAAGCAGCAAGATTACATGCTGCTTTTCCCACTCACGAGCAAAAGTGGCAGGGATGAGTTTTGCCTCTCCTGAGGTTTCATTGCAGCAGGAGGAAGGGGAGTATCTCTCTTCCAGCACTTGAGCCTGTAAGTCACGCTCAGCTGTCCCTGTGATGCATGGTAAGCACAACCTTCTTGAGGCAGGCAAGCGATGGAGCCATTAGCAAAACAGATGATGGGGCGGTGTGTGAGCACGGTGCTCCGCGTCGCTGGTGGGAGTGCTCCCCTCTCCCAGCATTTATCTGGAACATGGCAGACAGAGATTCTTGCTGATAGAGCACTGTAACACCTGCATAAAAATGCTGGGGTTTCTTTCAAAGTAATTATTTGCTGGATTTGACAGACCTGTGCCCAAATACTCAATGTATTCACTTAGTCAATGCAGCCTGGATATTCAGAGGACCTGGGTTCACGAAACAAAGAGGGTGCTGGAGCCCTCTTTGTGCCAGGGAGGGGTTTCAGGCCCCTCTCACAAAATCCTGTCCTGTATTCCCACTGTGGTTTCTCTCAACAGCTTCAGAATGATTTGAGATTGATTTTTGTTTTATTAGATGTCTTTTAGAAAAGGTGGGACAAACATTCATAAAGAATGACTTAAACTGAGTTCCTTCCCTGGGAGAGAGAGACAGATGATACGAACTCTAAAATCTCCCCCTACCTCTGCCTTAACTGCTCCATCTCTTTAGATCACTTCAGCCGATGTACAGTGTCTAAATGTTTTCCCTTGCATGAGGGACCTGTGACTAATGAGGTCAGCCTGTACTGCTGCGTGCTTTGTGTGTCAGTAACATCAGTGTCAGTCCAGTTGGTCCTTGCATGAATGAAAGTGTGTCCTTTCCAGTCAGAACCAGGCCAAACTCTTATTCATCCTCAGACTTGCAATACGATTGCTTTCCTCCACAAGTCATTTGCTAGCAAATACTGTCTGTATCTTCAGGTCTTTACCACTGCCCACATATCTCTGTGTCCTAGGTGTCTGAAGCGCAGGTGAGCACATAGCACTCTGCACAGCTCTACTATATGGGGGTGGATGGGGAAATGAGGGACTTCCAGGGAAGCATGAGAGAGCAGAGGGTTGGAGGAAGCCCAACCACTCTGTTCCCACAGCTGCTGCGCTCCGCATTGTCTACTCCACCCAACCCCATGACTCGCAGTTCCTTCCACTGCCACATACACATGGCATGGCCTCACTTCGTGATGCCTGTGAGTACATGGCATGGCCCTGCTTCCTCCTCACAGTGTGTGCAGATGCCTCAAAACATCTTAGAACTGCTCCTGTAACAATTGTATGATTTCAAGCCAGGGAAATAGTGATATCCTTTCTCTTTGATTTTCCCACTGCTTTTCCTTCCCATTTTCCCTCTGTCCCAGTCCAATCTAATAAACCCATCAGCCATTTGGTGTAGTCTTGTCTTTATTTACTCCAAGGGAATTATCTGAATCTCAGCAAAAATCCCCATCCTCTGCTGACCAGGGTTGGTACATGACAACCAGGTTGTGACATTAGGGTAAACTTACACTTGCAGCTTTTTGTCTTGGTTACCCAAAGCAGAATTTTTGTGTTTTACATGAAGGACCTGTCCATACTTGGTGATCTGAGTGAAATTGTTTGGTTTTGGCTTTGGATTTGTTTTCTTTTTTCCTGCTGCACCTTAACACAAGAGCTAGAGCAGAGGTCGTAGGAGCAAACCTTCTGGGATGTCTGCCTGTTGCTTCAAGGTGTTTTAATTCAGATGCTTAAATTGCCAAAATACCTCAGTCCCTGTGCAAGGGCATACAGGACCTAAGTCTTTTCACTGAAGCAGCATTCAAATCCCTTCCTCCTACAAATGAGCTTGAGCTGTCCTGATAATTAGTACTTTATCTTGGATGGCACAAAAAGGAAAGGGTGGGGGGGGCCTCAGCCTTCACTGCTGGGCATCCTCCCTGTTTCTTCTTATTAGCTGTGATAATGATGGAAGAGAATAAAAGGCCCAGAGCTGCTTCAGTCACCTCATTTCATCTGGTCTGAGATTTGAGTCACTCGAGTGTCAAGAGAGCTTTTTAATTTCCAATATCATTGCTGCTAGAAATTAAAAATAAACTAGGAGGAAAACCATCAGATTAGCCAATCACCCTGGAATTGCTTTTATTGTTATGGTTACTGTAACTGTTGTTTTTATTATTATTATTATTATTATTATTATTATTTGATCAACTTTGGGAGAATTAGGGCTATTCAGCAAACCAAAATAGGTCTTGGATTTGAATGGATGGGTATTAACTATTCTATGGTCCGTATTAGTGATGGGCTAATAGCCTGAAACATCGCAACACGCTCTGCTGGAATTGAGTTTAAATTAATGCTACCAGTTCATTAAAAAAAAAAAAAAAAAAAAAAAAGGCTTGTGTCTATATAACTTTCATTGTGGCATCTTAAAACATTTAATTAGCTGAAGCTACTGGGTGAAGAGCTCCAGATGTAATCAAGGCAGTATCCTGGCAGTAGTAAAAATACCCAGGGAAGAGATGTGAAACCACTGGGACCCACAGGGCCAAATCCAGCAGAGCTGCTCTGCTCATGCCGCTGGCGGCAGACCGCAGGGTGGGAGAAGATCTTCTGCTGTGTCCTACAGTGACATCCATCGACAAATTCAATCGAGCTGAAGTTAATTGCAGTTCGGCCATGGGCAGGCCATGTGAGGGCCCTCATGCCCCCTCCCAGCAGTTAAACTGCCAAGACCCAGTGCTCACTGGATGCACTTAGTCATGCAGGTTCCCTTTGCAAGAGGACATGGCACAGGGGATCCTGAGGAAGAATCAGTTTTGGCCTTCCTTCCAATCTCCCCATCCTGTGGCACTCAGCACCACCCACGCTGCAGGCCTGTGAGGGGGTTCAGTGAGCGCCACCCACCCTGTGAGGGGCTTCAGTGAGCGCCACCCACCCTGTGAGGGGCTTCAGTGAGCGCCACCCACCCTGTGAGGGGCTTCAGTGAGCACCACCCACCCTGTGAGGGGCTTCAGTGAGCGCCACCCACCCTGTGAGGGGGTTCAGTGAGCGCCACCCACCCTGTGAGGGGGTTCAGTGAGCGCCACCCACCCTGTGAGGGGGTTCAGTGAGCGCCA
>VWZI01002420.1:1866076-1881277 GCA_013396835.1 Psilopogon haemacephalus
TAACTTTCATTGTGGCATCTTAAAACATTTAATTAGCTGAAGCTACTGGGTGAAGAGCTCCAGATGTAATCAAGGCAGTATCCTGGCAGTAGTAAAAATACCCAGGGAAGAGATGTGAAACCACTGGGACCCACAGGGCCAAATCCAGCAGAGCTGCTCTGCTCATGCCGCTGGCGGCAGACCGCAGGGTGGGAGAAGATCTTCTGCTGTGTCCTACAGTGACATCCATCGACAAATTCAATCGAGCTGAAGTTAATTGCAGTTCGGCCATGGGCAGGCCATGTGAGGGCCCTCATGCCCCCTCCCAGCAGTTAAACTGCCAAGACCCAGTGCTCACTGGATGCACTTAGTCATGCAGGTTCCCTTTGCAAGAGGACATGGCACAGGGGATCCTGAGGAAGAATCAGTTTTGGCCTTCCTTCCAATCTCCCCATCCTGTGGCACTCAGCACCAACCACCCTGCAGGCCTGTGAGGGGGTTCAGTGAGCGCCACCCACCCTGTGAGGGGGTTCAGAGAGTGCCAACCACCCTGTGAGGGGGTTCAGAGAGTGCCAACCACCCTGTGAGGGGGTTCAGAGAGTGCCAACCACCCTGTGAGGGGGTTCAGAGAGTGCCAACCACCCTGTGAGGGGGTTCAGAGAGTGCCAACCACCCTGTGAGGGGGTTCAGAGAGTGCCAACCACCCTGTGAGGGGGTTCAGAGAGTGCCAACCACCCTGTGAGGGGGTTCAGAGAGTGCCAACCACCCTGTGAGGGGGTTCAGAGAGTGCCAACCACCCTGTGAGGGGGTTCAGAGAGTGCCAACCACCCTGTGAGGGGCTTCAGTGAGCCCCACCCGCCCTGTGAGGGGGTTCAGTGAGCGCCACCCACCCTGTGGGCTTCTGAGGGGGTTCAGGGAGCGCCACCCACCCTGAAGACTTGTCAGGGGGTTCAGTGAGCTCCAGCCACCCTGTGGGCTTCTGAAGGGGTTCAGTGAGCTCCAGCCACCCTGTTGGCTTCTGAGGGGGTTCAGTGAGCGCCACCCACCCTGTGGGCTTCTGAAGGGGTTCAGTGAGCTCCAGCCACCCTGTGGGCTTCTGAGGGGGTTCAGTGAGTGTCAACCACCCTGTTGGCTTCTGAGGGGGCTCAGTGAGCTCCAGCCACCCTGTGGGCTTCTGAGGGGGTTCAGCGAGCTCCAACCACCCTGTGAGGGGGTTCAGTGAGCGCCACCCACCCTGAAGGCTTCTGAGGAGGTTCAGTGAGTGTCCACCACCCTGTGAGCTTCTGAGGGGGTTCAATGAGCACCAACCACCCTGCAGGCTTGTGAAGGGCTTCAGCAAGCAACACCTACTCTGCAGGCCTGTGAGGGGGTTCAGCAAGCCTGGTTCATGTCCTGGTGCAAGCTGGAAGTTGTAGTTCTGGGCCTGGCTGATCCTAGCCTTGTGCCTTGGCCAGGCTGGGGGTAAAGCCAGCCATAAACAGGTGACATATTCTACCCACACACCCTGTGGGCAGTGTTCTTGGCTGATGCCACCCTCCACACCCCCAAATGCCTGCCTGATTTGGAGAATTCACTTCAGAATTTGCTCCTGCTAAGAAAGAGCATGACCTGTCAAACAGCATGTCCTCTCAGGTGGGTGCTCAGGGTCTACAAACCCTCCAGAGCTCTCCACCTGCCCCTGAGCCTTATCAGGTCTGATGGAGAGACATTTAGGCTGTGCTTGCAGATGAGTCCTCTCCTGTCAGCTTGGGGGAAAAGGCAAAGCAGCAGAAGAAAAAGCACATACTGGAAAGAAATGCTTCAGAACAGCTGCTCTAATTGCGTTCCTTCTGCTGCCATAGAGAAAACCCCTTTAAGAATGGCGAGGCACAATTGAAGACAGGGGCTGATACAGCTATACAAATATACATAGCCCTGATCATAGTCCTGGTAGATCATCTCCCAGATGAGACTGTGGAGGCAGACTGAAATTACCCCTGGCAGCCTGCAGCTGCAGAAACAGAGTGGGAAAAGCAGGGCCGAATGATACAGAAAGGAGGAAAAGAAGGATGCTGTTCTGCTTCCACTGTCTGGTGTCACAGACTTTATATGTACCTACAGCCATTCTGCTGCGCCGTGTTACAGAAGTCAATGCAGAAATGGACTTCCGCAGTAGCAAAGGGCCTGCTGTCTGCAAAGACTGTCCCAGCAAAACATCAGAAGTACTGCTGAAATTTTGGGTTCATACAGAGGATGGCATCGTCTTGTTCTCCCTGCACTTGGTGAAGTCCTGCAAACTTCAGATTCTTCAACTTTGGAGCTTTCAACAGGTAAGTTCTGTTTGTTCTTCCTGATTCCTCACTGCTGGCCTCTGCCTCCACCTCCACAGTCATCAATATTTTAATTACATACACCAATACAATGTATTGTTTGCTTTCAAAAAAACCTTTTCATTTTACTGGGAAGTCTCAATTTGGCCTATTCTTGAACTATTTCCCTTTGTGCTCGTGGTACATTTTGTCTCTCAGGCTTGGTAACATGAGTGCTTGGGAGACGGAAACAGCAGATTACATCACCATGAAGCTTCATCAGTTCTCTTTGAGCAATGTGGCATTGATGTAGATACTGTGGCTTTACATTTTAGGTCCCCAGCCTGCTGAAAGCTCAGGAAGACATACTTCCAGCCGTATCCCCTTTTCCTATACAAATGCAGCCACTCTACATGTTATTTTCTCTGGGCATGCTGAGAGGTGTGTGACCAAGCACCATATATGTTACTGCCTGATTTACAGTTTATCCTTTCCTCTAACATGAGGAAAACAAACACCTTTGTCCTTAAATAGGAGGTCCTAATATTTTTACTGAAGAGAAGTTTAAAATTGTACTTTCAGTTAGTAAATATTTGGTTCCTAATTCCCCGGTTATTCCATCATGATTGTTTGGTTTTGGTAACTAACCAGGAAGCAGCAATAAGTGTGCAGGAGCACTCTCTTCTTCCTTCTAGTTGCAAATTTCAAGCTGTTTGCAAGCAAAGTATTATTGAAAAAGCTGTGTGTCATTGTGTGTAATAAACAGATTTAATGATCTGTGCAAACAGTCACAAGTAAGAAGAAAAATTCATTACATAAATGATTTCTTATTAATTATTTACTCCATTCCACTGCTTGCTGATACCTCATGGGAATTCTGAGGATCAATTAGCTAAGGTTCAGACAGGATCTTGAATAATGTTTTAGACATCTAAAATGCTGGCATTAGATGAGGCTGCTTCTGGGAATTTTTCTTTAAAGTCTATTTCATAACTGGCCACCACCTTTGGATTTAAAATTATTTCTGTGCAAATCTCCAAATATGTAATGTGTCGTGGTTTAACTCTAGGCAGTAACTAAGCACCACATAGCTGCTTACTTGCTCACTCACTCCCCCATGGTGAGATGGGGAGAGAATAAAGAGAGTAAAACTGAGACAACTCATGGGTTGAGAAATGGACAGACAAAAACTGGTGAAGCACAAGCCTTGTGCATAAGCTAAGCAAAACAAGGAATTCATTCACCTTTTCTCATTGGCATGAATGTGTTCAGCTGCCTCCAGGAAGACAGGACTCCATCACACATAATGGCTACTTAGGAGGACAAACACCATCACCCCTTCCATCTTCTTCCCCCAGTTTTATATACTGAGCATAACATCACATGGAATGGAATATCCCTTTTGTCAGCTGGGGTTAGCTGTCTCAGCTGTGTCTTCTCCCAACTTCTTGTGCATCCCCAGCCTGCTCACTGGTGGGGTGGTGTGAGCAGCAGCAGAATCCTTGTCTCTGTGTAAGCACTGCTTAGCAATAATAAAAATATTACTTTATTATTGACACTCTTTTCAGCACAAATCAAAAACATAGCTTCATTGTAGCTACTACAAAGAGAATTAACTCTATCACAGCCAAAACCAGCACAGATGTCACTCTCATTTCACATGCTAATCATCTGTCTCCTTCACTCTGATTTGTCTGGCTTTAATGAAGATTTGAGTGTTTGCATGAATAAATATCTGAGAGAATAAATCTAATGTCCAGTCTCAAATATAGTATATTTTTAAGCCAGAGGAGAGTATTTGAATAATACCTGTGTAAACCAGATCATTTTATACCTTTGCAGTAGTTCTTGCAGTGAAGGGAAGGAATTTTTTCCTGCCGTACAGGTGAGTGCTATTGAGTTCAATAACATCTTGTTGAATAAGAGCATATCTTTTAGAGCACATCGAGTCTCTATGAAAAGACTCCAGGTGATGATAAATGCATCCCTTTCCTTGACAAAGTGTGCTAATGGTTGTTCTCCACTGGTGCAAAGTGAAGGTATAGCTCCTATTGAAAGTGGTGTTCAGTATCATTATTAGTTAGCTTTTCATAGCCAAAAGAAAAAAAAAAAAAAAGAAAAAAAAGAAAATGCTCCTTTTAGCTCTCCATGACATTCACAGCTCCCTCAGCAGACGGTCTAGTGAGTAAATATAAAGTAACAGACTTTCTAACCACACTATTTACTTGGTTCTTTGCAGTGGCTCTGAATGAGCCATTAAGGACTGTTGTGTAAATATAGGATTATAGGCTCTTTAAACACATGCTATTCACTTGCTCTGCCATTATGGGGATCTCTCACTAGCAGACTCCTACTGACAAAGTCTTTGTTAATCCTTCTCTCATACCAAAGACAGCAATGACTCTCTGCTCCTTACTTTGCCAGCCACCTGTGTAGCAGTTCTAGTTCTCAGCAGGTTTGAGCTCTGGTTCTCAGCAAGGCTGAAGTCTGCTTCTCAACAGGTCCAAGCTCTGGTTCTCAGCAGATTCAAGCTCTAGTTCTCAACAAGGCCAAGTTCTGGTTCTCAGCAAGGCTGAGCTCTCTTTTTCAACAAGTTCAAGGTCTTCCGAGGTCTCAGGAAGTATAAGGTCTATTTCTCAGGAAGTCTAAGCTCTACATCTTAGCAAGTCGAACGTGATTAGACCTACATGACCTTTGAGGTCCCTTCCAATCTCTGTGAACCTATGAAACTCTACTTCCTAACAAATCAAACCTCTACTCCTTAACAAGTTGAACCTCTATTTCTTAATATATTGAAATTCTACTTAACATAGTGAAACTCTACTTCTTAACAAATATAACCTCTACTTCTTAACAAATATAACCCTTGCTTCTTAACAAATATAACCTCTCTTCAACAAATTGAACTTCTACTTCTTAATAAATTGAAACTCTGCTTCTTAACAAATACAACCTCTAGTCAACAAGTTGAACCTCTAATTCTTAACAATGCTACTGGACAGTACTGGGTGGTTATAGACCACCACCCTTCTAGGATGTGCTGAACTGCAGCCCAGTGCCATCATCTGTATCTGCAGGTTTGGGGCTGAATATGCAGGTGGGACAGTGGAGTATTCTTGGTCTTGGCAAAGCTGAAGAGTCTGCCAGTGTGGGCAAAGTAGACTATGGAAGAGCAGGAGCAGCACACTGTAGGCTATCTTATGTTTGGATGCAGAGTAGTGGTACAAAGAAGAGGGCCTTAAGAATGAACTTGCTTCCTGCTGCTTTGACAGGCTCTGGAAGCTTGAGAGCATGTGCTAGTGTAGATGGTCAGGTGCTGCCAAGACCAGGAGATGCCAGTCCCTTGGTAAGTATGGTTATCACAGGTAGATTTTCCTGCATGAACCCTGCAGCCTTGGGAGTCTTCTGGCTTGTGAGGGTTGTGGAGGGATGTTTTCATTCAATTCCAGAGCATCTAGAGCTCTTCTTTTGACACCAGCTTTTCTCTTGCACCTTTCCAGGAGGTGTGGATGCTCTCGGTTAAAGCTAGGGTTGTAGTAATAGAGTATCTAAAACAAAAAGGAATAATCAAAAGAGAAGAGTTAGTTGACACTGTTTCAAAACTAAAAATCCCAAAGCTATGAGAACTAAGACTTAGTTTGAAGAGATGAATGTGGATACTGAAAAGGACTCTGTGAGGCATTTGAAACCTAAAGCTTAGTGTAAAAAAACTACGTGATGGTTCTGCTCAGTCATAACCATGCCTACTTTTTTGTTGTCTGGGAGCAAAGCAGTGTAGATTTTCCAAAGCATGAGAACTGCTTTCAAAAGCCAAATACCGTGACTTTTCAGCAGCTTCAGTGAGGATATGAGCACATGCTTAGTGCTGTATGCATCTTCTTGGCATTCAGGATGTGTCACAGAAAGGTTTCAGGTTTAATGCAGCAAGACACATAGCAAAAATACTAAAAAAATAGGTTACCCTGAGCGTGTCTCTCTGCTTAACAGGCTCAAAATAAGGAGGTATAACTGACCTGTATTCCATCTGTATTTCTACTAGTCAGAAAGACAACTCAAACCTTCCTGGAAATGACCTGAGAAGAAAGTTAAACCCAGACTGCTCACTACATCCCCATATCTCTATTGCAAGGCCTGATTTCATATGAAGGTCCATTTGTCCCCCAAGACTGTTCTGTTAGTTGATGTGCAGAGCAACTGCACTGTACCTGGTTGTGATCAGAAGATGCTTCTTCTTCAGCCAAGAATTCAGCCAAGGAAGCAGATCTTTGGGAATCCTGCTGTATTTCACTGAATCCATAGAGCTTCACCTGCTGGAGGAAATGCTTCATGCTTTTCTTGGCAAATATCTGTGGAGGTCCTTCCCTGCCTAGGACCTCCTCTTTGAAGAGTTCTTTGTTGATTGCTACACATTTCCCACCATTACTCCACCAAACAGACTGAAACTGATCACTTTCAAGCATCTTCCATAGCTTCTGAGGAAAGTTGAAGGATAAGAATGATTCATTTGCTCTGCCTTGTCTGTTATTTGAAACAGAAGGGACTTCTCTGGTCTCACGTCTGTCACTTCCAGATTGGACATCCCGCTTCTCCTCTATCATTTCTGTGGCAGTTTCACTGGTTGCTGTTTCTCCCTGTCCTGAAGTGCCAGCAGAAATCATGTCTGATGACTGCCAGCTCATCCAGAGCAGAAAGAGATGGAGTTTCTGCAGGAGACAACTGGATAGAAGTTTCCCTCAGCTGGGCACTGTTGCTCTGAGGAGCTGGGCTTTGTTGCCCCAGGAGCAGGACCTTGTCGCCCTGGGAGCAAGACCTTGTTGCCCCGGGAGCTGGGCCTTGTTGCCATGGAGAGCCACACCTTGTCCTGCCAGTTATTAAGCAGAGACCAGCTGGTACCAGTGGGATACTCTGGCATGTCAGAGTGATGCTGCATAGTGGTGGCATCTCAGCATGACATCATGATGATGTTTGAAAATTATGTCTTGGCAGAAAGAAGCAGCCAGAGAAGACATTACTGAAGAGCACTTCTTGCATTTCAGACCCAGAGCCACCAGTAGTGGCATCTCACTAATGTGACTTTGTTAGGCTTAACAAAGTACTTCATGCTTTCTCCTAGTTATTTCTGAGGATGCTAATAGATTGTATTTCATGATCTTCAGGACATGGCTTAATGGTCATGGTATTGTTGGGTTGATGGTTGGACTTTTGTTTTATGATTTTTCTGCCAGTTTATATATTTTTTCTGTTCACCACAATGCAGCAGTTAACTAGTTCAGGAAGGATCCATGTTGCATTGAGTTCATATGCCACAACTTGTTACAGACACCAGAACAGTCAGCAACACCTTGGAACAAACCGGTAATAAAGGATCAAACAGCCATGGAGAAATCCTCCTACTGCAGTGGTCAAAGTTATAATCAGCAGTTCAGACTGAATTTTCTAGGATGCTGTATTTCTTTAATCAGTTCTAGCAAGCCAAATCAATAAAACCAACTGAAAAACTAAAATCTTGGAAAGACAAATTCACTCTGTAATCTAGAAAAATGCTACATTTTTACTAGGTGCGCTACCATTTTGCCTGGACTTTACATCTTATCAGCAGCACTGGGAAGATACAGAAGTGACCAGCTAAGCGACAGTGGGGAACAATTCCAAACACCAGGGAGAGCTGGGAAAGCTCCAGTTATCAGGAAGGGTAGAGGGAATATCATGTACCACAAAACACAAGCAGATATTCTGATGCCTGACTTGACATTTGACTCGTTAGTCCTTTGACAAGGTTCCGTGTTGGAAGAGGACGGAGAATGGAAAAAAAAAACCAAAAACCACACTGTAAGAAAGGGACGTATAACGGGCTTCTACCATCTGATGACACTGACTCTCTTATTCCTTGTGTTGTCTAAACAAGGCAGAGCAGAGGACACTCCACCACCACTGCAGTTCAAAGCAAGGATATACTCTGAAGAGCTTATCCTTAACAAGGATGTTAGAAAGCAGCAAGTTTCTGTATGCTGCATGCAGTGGGACCTGCAGGATATGTGATCTCATGCTAAAGTATCTCCAGTCACCTGAGTAAATCACTTCCATTTCTTCCCTGCATTCCTGGAGTGGTTCTGAGTTTCCTGAGCATAAAGCAAAATGCACCCAAACAGATGCAGTTTTTCTCCCTTTCAGTAATTCAAATATCATTTAAACAGCAATGCTAAGGCTTCTGCTTCACAGGAGCCTCTCACATCTTAATAATAATCAAATACTGAGCTAAAAAGATACACTAAGTCTGAGCCTGTGGCTGACTCCAAAGTCTGCTGAACTCAAATGAAATATTTGGATTAGATGCTCCAGTTTGACAGGCAAGAGAGGGGCTAACTGTTTCTTGCACTCCTACATATGCAAATTATCTCAAAAGGGAAGTGAGGATAAACCCAGGATTTTCCTGCTTTCCACATTGGTCCTTTGACCTGCTAACTAAAAGCATTTTCTTCACCCCAGGACAGCTGGAGCAGTTCATGCCTCACAAGCTGATGTCTCCTGATATCTTCTGCATGGGCCACACTGGCGATGGAAGTATAAGCCTTAGGGGTTTTTATCTTCAGTATGCTGAAGGCCCATGAACTAACTCCTAACCCTTACTATTACACCTGCTTTTACCTGTGTCCAGGAAGGCAAATTTCTTTTCTGGCTCTAATTTAGCAAGGCTACGAATGCCAAGCCACAAAAGGTACTAATACTTCAGATAGCTGTACTTAAGGGTAGCAATTAATAATCCTACTGCTTTTAAAATTTTCTCTTTAAGTTTTTAGATCCTTATTATTTGTCCTGAGGAGATATTTTAAGGCTTTTGTCTTACAGATCTTGAGATGCATAAAGATTTGAGATCTCTGTGTCGCCAAAGTATATAAATGTGCAAGCTCAGAATAACACATCTTGCTAGTGGCTCTATAATCCATGTCATCTGTTTGTGCTTCTTACTCTATTTCTGGTGACTTCTAGCATGTATGTAGGGTGGAGTACTTGAACTAACAGCCTCCAGCTAGCTGAACATCACAATATCTAGCCTTAACTTGAGTGGCTTTGGATGACCTATCCAGGAGTGATGATGTTGGTGTATTGTTTGTCCACGAAAAAGTGGTGGTCTAGGATTTTATAGTTGAGTCTTTCCTTAGGGGAGAAACAGACATGCAATTATAATTATGAAATCTGAATGTTGATTAGGTGAGATAAAATTCTTCCTTTCATGATATCTGCTGGATGACTTCTAATGGTAAGACATGCTCAGGATGTCACTTTACCAACACAACCTAAAGGTAGTGAGGGCAGATGTTTTGGGATGTTTTCACCCCAGGCTCAGCCAGAATCCCTTTGCAGGATGAGAGCATCATAGTGGAAGTAGCCTACAGTGTGAGATGCCACTTGGAGCTCTGCAGAGAACTTATTGGGAAGATTGAATCTCCCACTAATTCTCTTTTTTGTTTAAAACTATTTTGGCCTGATTTCGTCAACCTGTTTGCTAGCATTCCCAGCAAGGATTTGGATAAGATCTGCAGTCTGGCTGGACTTTTCACTGTAACTCAGTGACCTGGCAGACTGGCATCTAAAAGACTACACATTCTAACCAGCCAGCTAACAGCATGCTTTGTGTCACAGGGAAACCTGACAACATCATAGCAATTAAAAATATCTTTGTGGCTACACTCAAGTTCCATCACAAGATCTATTCAAGCTCTTGAAAACAGCTCATAAATTTTACAAGGGAGGAACAGCTGGAGTTGGCATTGGGGAGTGCTGTTGTTTTGGCTCGCAGATACAATAATTCCCTGGTAATAAAAATAAATAAATAAATGATCTGCTGCACACATACTAGTCCTGTGAATGTGTTTCCTCTCCTCAATTTGTTTTTTTATTTTTCTTTTTTTTTTTTTTTTTTTTTTTTTTNAAAATGGTTTTAGTGGTTCCATTTTAAAAGTAAAACGGAAAGAAAAGGTGATTTCTCCATTGCATTGTAAATAGTTTCTGACCCTAAGAAACTAAGCACAAATGCACAAACAACCAAACAAACACAAAAAGCCACAAACACTTTGATCTACAGAAGAGAAAACTGTCTGGTATTTAAAGAAGAAGGAAAACAAGCAAAGCTCTTTCTCTAAATGCTGATAAAGAACAGAACTATCTTTATGGATAAAAAAACCTCAAATATGAGAACTTAACTATTTTAGGAATCAGTTAGGGATGGGGACAAAAAAGCTGATTTGAAGTATCATACATTATTTAGAAACATTAATTCTTAGAGAGTGTTTTTGCATTCTAATAGGGAGCAAAATAATTGAAGAGAATGCATAACAAAATTAATTGGTTCCTGCTCAGGATATAGTTCTGTAGGCCCTGTCTAGAGGATCCTTGTAGCCATGGATAAGTCACTACACAGAGAAAGGGATCAGCCTGCAAAGAGTAGAACTTGCCTTGCATAGAGAGTTTCTCCTATCAAATGATGTGTTCTGAGATATATGTTCCAAGCCACACAGGTGTGGTGAAGATATAGTACTTCTGACACATCAAATAGTCCTTTTCTTTTCAGGTTGTCTGGTCTGGTAGTTGCTGATTAGCATAACGTAAGCACAGCATCTCATCTCTGGTGCTGGCCAGTAGCTGAATCCTAGGGAAGAAAATAGAGGCCACATAACTACCTTCCTTCAAACACTGCATCACTTTGCTTGTAGTTCAGGGAGCTTCTGAGGTCAAGGTGGATTTATATTTTGCACCCATGCAAAATTTCAGCATCCACAGTATCCATGTGAATACCTTTGTTCTGCATCTCAGTTCCATATGAACTGCAGAACCACTTCAGTATTTTTATATCGAATCTGCAACCTGGTTGTTTAGTATTAGAAAGAACTGTTGAGTCTTCTGCCTTCTTCAAGTCACTGGTTATGTGGTACATTAAATCTGGGGTTTGATGCTTCTAGAAAAAAAAACTTTTCAGACAAGACATAAAACCAGGAATCTGTCTCAAGTGGCCAAGGAACAAACAGATATTTTGGGAAGTCTTCAAAGGGCTGTTGGAGCTAACTTGTTTATGTCTCCTGTTGCAGCGGGTCCTGAAGCTGTCCCAACCTGGCAAGTGTATAGGTCCTGCTCAGAGAAATATAAAATATGAGTCAGATATGGATGGGGCAGAGTGCACAAAAGCTGGTGCAAGTCTGAGAAGCGATGGACCCTGGAGTTTGTGGACAAGTGAAGGAGTTCTGGGAAGTGATGGGGCTAATTATCACTCAAGGAAAGGGACAAGTAGCAGTTCATGTTGATGGAAGGCATGATCCAATGGAAAGTGCTTCATTTTGAAGCTCCAGGATGTCTAGGATCTCACCCACCTATGACCCTGGCTGGCTGGATTAAATTAGCTTTCACATTTTTTCAGTGGGTGCAAAAAAGAAAGGCTGACACTGATTCACCTTCAGAAAGTGCTGCAAAAGCTATAGATGAAAAGTACATTGGAAAAGCTAAGCAATATTAATGATTATGAAGCCACAAGGTTCTCCAAATAGAAAATACTAAAAAGTAAGAAGTGCTATTATATTTTTATTAAAAATGTTATAGCTAGATACTCTCCTCCCTTTCACTGAATTCATCCAACTTCCTTCCTCACTGATGGAAATTGAATTACTTGCAGTATTTGGTAGTGAAATATTTTCATTATATTCTTAAAAAAAAAAAAAGAATAAAAGAAAAGAAAAAGTTAGAATAAAGGGAAAAAAAAGATACTAATAATATAATAACATAGATCCAGTAATTAAATTGCCACTAGAAGGTGATAAGTCATGAATAGAACAAACAAAGAGAATAAAAGGGAAGAGGAACACAAAGAAATGCATTATATGACCAGCATATGGAATATTAAAAGGAATAAAGAAAACATAACCCTGATAATAAAGCCAGAGTAATGACTTTGACAGTTTATGTTCAAGGCACCATCTGGGCAAAGAAATGTTTTTTGAGTTGCTGGTGTAACTCTTGCCCTTCTGAACTTCAGGGCAGAAATTTCCTCTGATCTGCATTTTCAGAAGTTCTCACTTCACTGCAGCTAACTCCTGCCCCTGAAGGTATTTTGAACTCACAAAGTTCAAGGAGGTCCACTTCTGTGTCTTTCCTGGTTTACTTCTGGTTTTGAGGAAGAAAAGCAAAGAAGGAAGGAAGGGCTAAAGGCTGGTGGGATGCCCCTAGCTGTTTTCAAGGAGTTTTCAGGCCATGGTGCAGGAGATAAAAGGGGAAAGGCAGGAGGGCAGTGTTGGCAAGATGAGCTGGCCTGGGAGTGTATCTTGCTTGTCCATTGTTGTGCTTTGAGGCAAAGCAAGGCAAGGCAAGGCAAAGCAAGACAAGGCACTGCTGGTCCTATTGTGGCTCCTGCTAGAGGAGGACTGTAGGGCCAGATCCTTGCTTCTGGGCAGGCTGTGCTTGTAATGGAGACAAGTGGCTCTGTGTAGCTTTGATACCTTTCATAGGGCTATTAAGAAGGGGGAAGTGAGGGCTGTTTCAGAGTATGTGTTATAGCAGCTTCAGGATATTGCTGCTTTTCCTGACCGAAACTCTGCTGGGGCTCTGCCCTATGAGTTGGGGCAGTAGGACAGGCTGGTTTTGCTCCCTGTTGCTGACTTGTCTGGGACAAGCTTTGTGCTTCGAGACACAGTAGCCATTACTGCAAAGCTAATTTTCCATTCCTCAGTCCTTTGCAGATGTTCCCATTAAGTTAGAATCCTTAGCTGGCTGCTTTAGGGCATATTCCTCGCTACTTCAGGCTTCTTAATCTTACTACTTTAGGCTTCTTAACCACAGCAGAAATCAGCAGGAAGAGGGAGCTGGTATTAAGGATTATTCAGATAACCACAAGCTGCATAAAACTCAATTCATTGAGATGTTTTCTTCAACAATTTTTCATCTGAAAGATTATGGAAGTAGCTAGAAGTAGCTGTTTGAATGCTTCCTGTTTCTCAGGTAAGTCCTGTAACTTACCCAGGTTTGTAGAGCAAATCAGTGGTGATGAGCAAAGTCTAGACTTCAGGTTTTCTGGACCCGTTAGGATAGTGTGCCTTTGCTTGATACATGAATGTGAGGAATGGGCTCCCCTTGAGCTGAGACAGTGCAAGGCTTTTAGGACAAGTCAGACCCTGGTTTTCCTGAAGCCCATTGTGACGCTGATGAAAATTGCAAACTGAGAAGTAGATGTAAAGCATCAGTGTACACCAACTTTCTCTCAATGGCAGGCAGGAGGGGCGCTACAATTTGGTACTTGGGACCACAGCTGTTGTGGTGGTAGGTAGTGATGTGCCTTGGTGTCCTGGGCTCTGCAGCTGGCTTTGCAAAGCAAAGTGGAGCTGTCCTAATCACCTGGGTGTGGGGCCTAGGTCCTGCCAGCTGTGGCTGAAAACCTTCTGCAGCGAGTTTTCCCTTGTCTCAATTTGTGTTTGAGATTTGAGGATAAAAGCCAGGAAGGTGAGACTTAACCACAGGAGAGCCTTCGATGACAGGTCACATTAGCTGAACCAGATTGCAAGGCTGGTGTTAGTTTGGTTACAGGTTGCTGATGTAGTTTTTTCCAGTTTGGCAGACAGTAAACGATGCAGGTGGCTGTTTGCTCAGACAGAACTTAAAAATAACAATCATTCCCAAATGTGTCTCCTTCTACTTGTGCTAAGATGTTATTTTGCCAGCATGTGAGAAAGGCACAAAGCATTCAGACTAGATGACTTTTTGACCATGGTTTCTCTTAGCCTTCACCCTGACCTGAACAAAGTAAAAAGCCACTGAATTCTAGAAGGCAAAAGAGAGAATAGCACGGGAGAAAAAGGAAAGCTGCATTACCTAAACTGCTTGTGAGGGTTTTGGTCCTTTGAAACTCTTCTACTGAGAGGAGCTATAGCCCTAGGAGGTCTGGGATGAATCTGTTTCTGCTTGTTCACAGCACTGAATATCCAGAAACCTGGACACAGGAGGGGGTGAAATTGTTTATATTTATATAACGATTGCAAGGCACAAAACACCATTTGTTTGCCTCATTACTGAGACTTCTGAGAGCAATACAGGTCTTGGTACAGCCTGTGCTGCACACCATGTGCTGTCTTGCTCTGTTTCCCTCAGGCTGTGTCTGGGTTTTCAGTGTGGAGCTTGAGGTGGGATGAACCTGGACCCCCTGACAGAAGGGGCAATGCCAGCCTCTGGGTGCTCAGTGCCTGTGAACGTCCATGTGCTCTATCCACTGTGTTGCCTGCATGAGACAGACTTCGAGGTTGGAAGGTCATACATCATCCAAGGAAGGGATAACTAAACAATGAGGTCCCGGCAGGAGGTTCCTCCTTAGAGTCCATCTGCAAAGACTGTAGCAACATTAGGAGACCCAGAAAGTGAATCTGGAAGCTGGTGCTGCTAAAGATCCAGACAAAAGGCATTCTGCCTTTGCAGCCTGCCTTGTGTTGGTAGTAGGAGGCAACCGCTCTGCTAACTTATAATAAATTATACTTTTGATCGAATTTGGAGCAGTTTCCCTTAAGAGAATTCCCTTTAAAAAGAATAATAACCTCTTTTTTTTTTTTTTTTTTTTTTTTTTTTGAGACCTGAGTATAGGCAGAAAAGGCTGGGCTTGTTTTCACATTTTAACTGCGAAACAGTATCGGGTGGCACCATCTGATTCCTTTTCTTACAATTCTTTTGTGCCTTTCCTTTTGTAAGCAAAAAAAAAAAAGAACACATTCAGGCAGGAGAGAAAGAAAGAAAATCAGTTTGTATTACATTTCTTTGGCTTATGTGGTGCAATGCAAGATTCTTTTTTTCCCCCTTTAATTCCTGAAATTTAAGATAGCCTGAGAAAATATACCAGCATGGACAAAACCAGAGTCAGTTTTCCATCTAAATGCTATTAAAAAAAAAAATCCCATAAATGTAAGTAGCTTTC